>JAVJIF010024565.1:0-64303 GCA_038442645.1 Agave tequilana
TTAATATAACTCAATGTGCTGCTGAGCTTGTAATTGCTTCTCATCGAGGGCTTCGAGCTCTTGAAGACGCAACCGATCATTGTCCTCTGATGTGATCTTAGTGATCAGAGCGACTCGTAATGACGGCATCTGGATTTCCAACGGTATGACTGCTTCGCACTCGTTGGAGAACATTTGAAGTGGACCGGCAGAGCTAAACTTCATGCGAAGTTAAAGACAGGATCCCATCTGAACCAGGAACGAGCGTCCAGCAAAGCTAGCATGAATTTTCCGCGAAGTTCGGGCTGTGCCTTTAGCGGAGCTAAGGCATGCTTTTCGGCGAAGTTATCGATACGTCGCGCTAAGTCAGCACTTGACTTATGGCGGAGTTAGCCCTTAGCGGGACTGAATCAGCGCTTCTCGGGAAGGCGCTTTACGTGTCGTTTCAAATTAATTTGAAACGATAGCCTGTGCTCTTTTTGAGGCGTCGTTTAGGCGATCATCAGCCTATAAAAGCCTGATCGGGCTGAGAGAAGGTCATCACTTCTCTTTGAATTTTCCAGAGCATTTGACTCTTCTTCTTCTTCCTTCTTCTTTACTTGAGAATTCAAGAACCTCCACTGTTCTTCAATGGCTCCCAAGAGCCGAGCGAGAAAAGAGGTCGCAACCTCTGCAACGGAGGGTCCTTCTCCTCCTCCGGTCATCGAACGACCGATCGCCGGTAGGGATCTTTCCCTTTTGATTAGAGATTGCCATCTCTCTTTTAAAGCCGATTTCTGGCATCTTTAGATGAGCCCAAAATGATCAATTATGATCTATTAATCTTAGGGAATTCGACTCCCTGAATTTCCCAAGATTTCTTAACTGAGAATATTAGAACCGAAGGGTTCTTCTTCAAGATTCTAGCCGAAGCTATCCCTTAGGCGGTTCACATCCTGTTTAATGACAGGATGCAAAGCTGTCCTTTGAAGTGTAACTGAAAAAGACTTTAATACCCTTTAGGCAATAACCCCCTTCTGACGAAGTTAGCCCTTGGGGCTTTGTTGCATTCTGTTGTTCAAGGCTAAGCTTCCAGAGCGAAGCTAACGCTTGGATATTTTCCCACTTTCTGCCTTTGTGTGGAGTGCGGAGTTACGCTGCAGCTACGAAGCTAAGCTTTGGGGCGAAGCTATCATTAAGCCAGCTTCGCTCGGAGAGCGAGGCTATGCCTTAACAAAAATTGCATTTTGTTTTAGCCTTTGTTTGGCTGATGAACTAATCATAGTCTTTTCTTTTTTTTGCAGTGCAATATACTCCTGGTCCTTTGAACAGTCTATTTGGCACGGCCA
Source organism: Agave tequilana (assembly GCA_038442645.1). Taxonomy (NCBI): domain Eukaryota; kingdom Viridiplantae; phylum Streptophyta; class Magnoliopsida; order Asparagales; family Asparagaceae; genus Agave; species Agave tequilana. The sequence continues at coordinate 1,308 of JAVJIF010024565.1, forward strand.
GGGGGCTAGATGGTAACGTCAGCCTGCAGTTCCAAGGGCAGGCTTCACTGTTCAGCGAGCGAAACTCTCATGCTCGCGATACACTTATTCATGGTGGGGATCAGCGCGCGATGAGAAGCATCTTAACCACTACTCCCCTTGAAGATTCTGACCGACGAATCTATCGGAAGCCCGGCTTCATGTTTGGAGACGCGGCGCCAGCCATGATCGCCAGCTGCTAGCCGGAGAGGGGCAGTGGATTTTCCAATTAGATGGCGGAAGTTCTATCTTCCGTCTAACAAGCGGCATTTTCCCTTGTCCTTCTTCCAAAGCGTGACGAGGGATCGGAAGATGCAGTGGCAAGTGAGTCGGACTACTGAATCCGTTCACGTAGGGAAGTTGATAATTCCCTCACCCGTTACACAAGAGCGGGGCCTCCTCGTTGCATAATGGATCTCCACCCTGGGAATGTACTCCCAGACATCCCAGTGGGAGAAAACCCTGCGGTGGCGCAGACCTTTGGGAATCAATTCTTTAAGGTTCGTGGTAACTATCCAGCAACTGACTTCAGTGTTGGCCCAATGGCCTTCCACTCTAGTTTTGATGATGATCAACACTCATGTAGTTATGTTTACTAATATTCTTGTGTTTCTAAGTTTCAGATCATTACCAAGATATTAGTTGGTGATTAGCTTCAACAAGGTGTTTAGAAGCTTTTCATGATGATTCCAGGGCCAAATCTTCAAGATCTCACATTGCCTAGCCCATGGATGGAATTTTGGAGCAAGTCTACTTGAAGATGAAGATCATCAAGAAGACTTAGGTATCCTAGTTTAGATTGTGTGTTTAGATCCATTTGTAAAGCTTAGTATAGTTGATATGCTCAAGTGCAAAACACACACATTTTTTATGATTTGATATTTGGTTTTTATGAATAGTGATCAAAACAAGTTTACATATGTTATATGTATAGTAGATGTTTTCTATTTATACATACATGCTTTAACTTGGTAAACAAACTTATTTTGTTATCCCTATTCATGTTTTGGAAAAATCAAGTTTGACAAAATACAAGGTTTTGTTTTGATAAAATTTGCAAGACTCAAAAATGAATTGATATGTTGATATATTGTCTTGAAATTTTTATCACATGTTTATGTTTCAACATAAAATGATAAAACAATTTTTATGGTATTTTTAAAAGAGATAAAAGATTTTTTAGAAATATTTTTCCAAATTTTTCTGACCTGGTTTTGTGCTGACAGGCTGGTCGGCCGACCGGGACGGTCGACCGCACCAAGGGCCGGTCGACCGGGCCGATCGACCGATGTGCACAGACGTGCACGTCTGTTAGGCACAGTGGACGGTCGACCGAGCCGGTCGACCGGGTCTGAGAGCTCTGCTCTCGGTTTGTTTCGGTCGACCGGGCCGGTCGACCGCTATTGCCCAACGGTCACATTTTTGACCGTTGGCGGTCGACCGGACCGGTCGACCGGCAGTCTATCAGACTGCCAGCTCAGCCTAACGGCTAGTTTTGTATAGGGCTATATAAACCCCATCTCTTTGGGGATTTTGGCCAAGTTTTTTTAAGGAGAAAAATTTCTGGTTTCTAGAGGTTTTAAAACAAGTTTTTAAAAGTGTTTGGGGCTTTAATTCTTCAATCTTTATTGTTTTAGGTTTTTGAAAAAATCAAAGAAAAGAATATTTTGGGAGATTTGTCTTGGTTTTCATTCTATATCTTTTGGAAGGATTTTCCCAAGTGATTTTCTTTGTTGCTAGTTTTCCAAACACCTAGTTTTCCACACTTGAGCTATCTTCTATCCTAAACTATTAGGATCTTGTTTTTGTGAAAAAAGATAAGAGAAAAAGAAAGAGAAGAGTTTGAGGTTGTTTGTTGTAAACCTCTTTGTTGTAAACACCCTTTTATTTGTGAATCCCTCTTCGGTAGAGGTGATCGGGTGATTGAGTTGTATCCCTCAAGTATGAGGTGATAGTGTTGGTTGTGAGCCTCTTCGGTAGAGGTGTTGTGGATTGTGGTTGTTGTAGCCTCGGTGGCTTTGTAAGTTGAGAGAGGAGTTAGGTACTCCTTATAGTGGATTGGGAAATCCTACACGGTGGTGTAGGCGGGGATGTAGAGCAAGGTGCTCGAACCTCGAAACAAATCTTGGTGTTTGCGCTTTGATCCATTGTCTCTCTAACTCTCTCTCTTTACATTTGTGCAAAGCATCATTTCATACAAGCATCATACTTTCATAGCATTCATATTATATACATTGCTTGTGTTGCCGTGCATCTTTCATATTGTAATTTATCCTTGATTGCTTGGCTTGATTGTGTGTGCACATATTTCTTATTACTTGGATTGCTTGTGTGTGTGTGCCTAACTTGTACTCATCCAACAAGAGCTTCACATAGCACCTCAACCCATTTCAAGGGGAATCAAGGGGAGTTAGTCCAGAGCCTCGCAAGGGGAATTCGGCTACACTTGTTGTATTGTATTAGTTTGTGCATAATTTGCATTAGCTTCCGCATTTAGCGCACTTAGTTTGCAATAAGTTTCTTAGATTAGCACTTACACCTATTCACCCCCCCTCTAGGTGTTTTTCAATTGGTATCAGAGCTAGTGCTCCTGATACTTAGGCTTAACATCCTAGGAGTGATCCATTTGCTTGCTAATCTCATTTGCATTTGTTTGTTTGTACATTCATATATAGTTTACCATGGACTTCATGACCCCTCCTAGCTTTGACCCTTCCAACGTTGATGTTTGGAAGTATAGGATGTCCATGTACCTAAAGACCCTAGGTTTGCATGTCTTCCTTGCCGCCACCAAGAGATTTATCTTGGTGATGGTAATCATATAGGGGCCAATGCACAAGCCCTAGAGGCCATTAGAAGCACTCTTCCTAAAGATTATCTCTTATGTGTTTCTAACTTTGATTCCGCCTTTGCAGTGTGGAACAAATTGACAACCACCACCACCTCGGAGCTTCAAGTTCAAATTCAAGAAGAGGAATCTAGTGGAGAATCCGATCCACAATGCTTCATGGTCCAAGGGAATGACTCCCTTGAGGTACATTCGGAATCCCACCTAGATAGTAATGATTGTGATAGTTCTTCAAATGATTATGTTGATCCCCATGCCTTAAATGAAGAACTTTCAATAGTATGTGAAAAGTTAATTGAAAAATATAAGATTTTGAAAAGAAAAGTCTAGAAATTGAAAAAGAAAATAAGTGTTTGCATGCTAGACTTGACAATGTTTTGCAAGAGAAGGTTGAGGTCTATAATGAAAGGGATTCATTGAGATCTCAATTGGAACTTGCACTTAAAGAAAATGAATTTTTAAAGTCTAAAAATGATTGCCATGCTATTTTAAAGAAAAATGAAAACTTGTCTTCTAGAGTTGATTTTGTTTTAAAAGAGAATGTTGTTTTGAAAAACAAAATCATTTCTATTTCCAATGATTTAAATGTTTGCTTAGAGAAAAATATTGTTTTGTAAATAAGATTGATTCTCATGTTTGCCATGCTAGGGTAGTTTCACCTAAATCACCCATTGCATGTTCCACTTCTTCTATGCTCGAAAATGATATAAATTTGTTAAAGAAGAAAATGGATTGTTTGGGCTCCACTATGAGCCAATGTGCCATGAACCACTTACGGTTGGAAACCTTGGTTCGAAAGAAACAAGTTCCAACTTCTATGCATGCACACCCTCCACGGCATACACATGCTTCACACGGACACCATCAACACAAGTATGCTCATGTGTACACATGTACACATTGTGGCCGAAAAGGTCATCTTGCTAAATTTTGCTATGATCGTTTACATGTTGAAAATTTAGCCAAGAAGTTTGTTTGGGTTAGAGAAGGTACTAACCCCCATGGACCCAATAAGAGATGGGTACCAAAGACCACCCCTCCTTTGTTTAATGTAGGTGTGGGCTCTCACATGACGTGAGAGTGATGACACCTTGGAGTGGATGCGTTCCGGACTTAAAGGAAATCAAATTGGATGCATCACTTTCAAGGGAAGATTTGGTGGAGATGACCACCATGTTTTGGAGACAAGGAAAGTTGCTTCTTCTTCGTTTGGTAACAATCCTTTACTCCCATTTATTGTTTACATGCTTTCCATTTCATTGCTTATAGCATGTTTTGATGTTTTATAGCATGTTTCATTGTCTATGGATTAGTATGTTCATTCCATGTTTATTAGATCCTTGACATACATGTATAGTATTTGAGACACACATGCTTAATTGATTCACATTTAGTGTTCTCACCGTTTGTTTAGCTATAATGTACATCATGAATCTATTGCATGTGAATTTACATAGTAATCATGTTTTAGTTCTTATGATGTTGATTTCTAGCTTGTTTTGATACTCCTTGTGGTTATGACATGTTTAAATGTGAATTTTGTCAAAACTTGTGTTATACATGTACAAATAGTGAGTTACATTTGTTTTATATGCAATTGAACTTCATGCTCATTTGTATTCACTTTATGTACACGCATGAGCTAGTTTTGATGATTCGTTCATTTATACTTGTTATACCTATTTGCTTGTATATGTAGTTTAAAATTCAAATAAAAGAATTTTGATCAATTTTGCATGTGTTTTAGTTAGAAATATGGTATTCGTGTTTGTTTTGATGCTCAATGACTTGATTACATGTTTAAGTGTTAGTTTTCATTAAGACTAGGAATTATACTTGTACATATAGTGGGCCACAAATAAATCTATGTATGTTTGGGCTTGATTGCATATTTGTACCCATTAGATGTGCTAGTATAGTCTAGTTTTGATGATTCATACATTTCAAACTTGTATTCCATTTTTGGATTTATTTTATGATTGTGTATTTCACTTCATGTATATGTTTGTATTGCCAAACTTTAAGATATACATGTATACCCCTTGAGTCATTTGCCCTTCATGCAAATCTATATTATGGACTCAAAGTGTGTTTAAGGGATATGTATGTATACTTCTTGTGTTGACAAATCATACATGTACCTTGAAATGAAAATTGCTTTGATGAAAAATTTAGCCTTACATGTTTTCATGTTTATGTGTCAATATTTAACTTCATGTATATGTCCATCTTATCCAAACTATTGACTATACATGAGTATCCTTTTTGAGCCACGTGCCTTAATGCATATATCGTGTGGACTCTTTATGTTTTGGATATGTATGTATACATTAGTTTGTATTAGACATACATATGCCTTGAAGATTAGATAGTTTTGATGATTTCGTGTTTTAAGGATTAATTGAGCTTAATGAAATATTTTTCATGATTATGATCTTCACATATTATTGTACACTCATATCTATTGCTCATGTTTTGTTTCTCATGAGTTATGCTTTATTGGTTAGAGTGATGATTATTATGTGAATTTTAATTTTATTTTATTCCTTGCTTGAAGGATTTCGTGCTAGTTAACAAGTTTTCCATTTAACTAGTTGCGGTGTTCTTCATTTTGGTAGTGTTTTTCAAACTAAGCTATAATTTTCAAATCTATTTTTGAAAACCTCTACCTTCAAAGGGCGGTAGGATGGGAGATCATGTTCATGTATGCCCTAAATTGAAAATCTTTAAAACTTGAATTATGATTGGGTGGTAGATAATATGATGTATACACTTGAACTTATTGTTATGTCAATTGGTATCATTGAACTCTTTCAATTGGTATCATTTTGACCTTTGTATACTCATATGTTTATTTTGTATGTATGTATGCTTTAAATTCCAAGTATATCAATTTCTATTGGTATCTATCTTTCATACATATATATGTTTGTGTTTATGCTAGTGCTTGAGTTTCAATTTGTTTAAACTGATTACTTTTAAATTGTTATCAAGACTATGCATGTCTTTAGTTTGTTTTTCATAAAGGGGGAGAAATTTGATTTTGTACTTCAATTGGTATTTGTACTCCCACTCTTTATGATTAAAAGTTGTTATTTTGAACATATGATATCAACATCAAATTTGTTTATATATTTTCAAAATGAAATATATTCTTACAATTGGTATCAAAATTTGTGTTTAGACATTCAAAATTTGTCATGTTGTTTTACAATTGGTAATTTGTTATGTTTAATTACAATTGGTATTTTCAAAATTTTGTTTAAAGAAAATATTCAAAGTTTTGATTTGTATTGCTTATATGCAAGGAGAGCTTAACATCTCTTCATATAGATTCATGTTGAGTATATTATAAATTGAGGAGCTTGACAACTCTTCTTTATATGATATAGTGTGTAGGGGGAGCTTCACATCTCCTCTTATGCATTACATAATATGTGTTATGTGAATTGGGGCTTATCATCCCTTCTTCATGTAATGCATATGTGTAGGGAAGCTAACTTAGCGTCTTCCTCTTCATGAATGTATATAGCATATAACATATATTGATTCTTGTTTATTGGTATCAAGATGCTTCATTAACATATTTTTAATTGATATCATGTTTGTAGTCACCCCTTATTGATTTTGTTTTTTGTTTTAGACAAAAAGGGGGAGAACATTGTTTGCATTGTTTTGATTGACAAAAAGGGGGAGAAAGATTTTTACCCCTCATTTTATCTATGGTTTTGATTGTTTACCCCTTTGTTGATGATTGACAAAAGGGGGAGAAGTATTTGAGTTTTATATGCATACTTATGTTTTATATGCATATATTATGTTTTAATATCAAGAATATTAAGTTTTATTGGTATATAAAGTTTGCTTTGTAATTGGTTTTCTAGAGCTTATTTTGTTTTGAATTTTCCATTTGGTATCTAGAACCATTTATTGTTTATGCATATGCATGTTTCATGTTTGATATTCATTGCATATATTTATTGTTTATCCCTATGCATGAGTTAAGGGGGAGTTTCCTTGAAGCTTATCTTTAATCCATGCATATATAACTCCATGAGTTTTGTCATCATCAAAAAGGGGAGATTGTTGGCCAATGTCCTTCCACTCTAGTTTTGATGATGATCAACACTCATGTAGTTATGTTTACTAATATTCTTGTGTTTCTAAGTTTCAGATCATTACCAAGATATTAGTTGGTGATTAGCTTCAACAAGGTGTTTAGAAGCTTTTCATGTTGATTCCAGGGCCAAATCTTCAAGATCTCACATTGCCTAGCCCATGGATGGAGTTTTGGAGCAAGTCTACTTGAAGATGAAGATCATCAAGAAGACTTAGGTATCCTAGTTTAGATTGTGTGTTTAGATACATTTGTAAAGCTTAGTATAGTTGATATGCTCAAGTGCAAAACACACACATTTTATGATTTGATATTGGTTTTTATGAATAGTGATCAAAATAAGTTTACATATGTTATATGTATAGTAGATGTTTTCTATTTATACATACATGCTTTAACTTGGTAAACAAACTTATTTTGTTATCCCTATTCATGTTTTGGAAAAATCAAGTTTGACAAAATACAAGGTTTTGTTTTTGATAAAATTTGCAAGACTCAAAAATGAATTGATATGTTGATATATTGTCTTGAAATTTTTATCACATGTTTATGTTTCAACATAAAATGATAAAACAATTTTTATGGTATTTTTAAAAGAGATAAAAGATTTTTTAGAAAATTTTTTCCAAATTTTTCTGACCTGGTTTTGTGCTGACAGGCTGGTCGGCCGACCGGGATGGTCGACCGCACCAAGGGCCGGTCGACCGGGCCGGTCGACCGATGTGCACAGACGTGCACGTCTGTTAGGCACAGTGGACGGTCGACCGAGCCGGTCGACCGGGTCTGAGAGCTCTGCTCTCGGTTTGTTTCGGTCGACCGGGCCGGTCGACCGCTATTGCCCAACGGTCATATTTTTGACCGTTGGCGGTCGACCGGACCGGTCGACCGGCAGTCTGTCAGACTGCCAGCTCAGCCTAACGGCTAATTTTGTATAGGGGCTATATAAACCCCATCTCTTTGGGGATTTTGGCCAAGTTTTTTTAAGGAGAAAAATTTCTGGTTTCTAGAGGTTTTAAAACAAGTTTTCAAAAGTGTTTGGGACTTTAATTCTTCAATCTTTATTATTTTAGGTTTTTGGAAAAATCAAAGAAAAGAATATTTTGGGAGATTTGTCTTGGTTTTCATTCTATATCTTTTGGAAGGATTTTCCCAAGTGATTTTCTTTGTTGCTAGTTTTCCAAACACCTAGTTTTCCACACTTGAGCTATCTTCTATCCTAAACTATTAGGATCTTGTTTTTGTGGAAAAAGATAAGAGAAAAAGAAAGAGAAGAGTTTGAGGTTGTTTGTTGTAAACCTCTTTGTTGTAAACACCCTTTTATTTGTGAATCCCTCTTCGGTAGAGGTGATCGGATGATTGAGTTGTATCCCTCAAGTGTGAGGTGATAGTGTTGGTTGTGAGCCTCTTCGATAGAGGTGTTGTGGATTGTGGTTGTTGTAGCCTCGGTGGCTTTGTAAGTTGAGAGAGGAGTTAGGTACTCCTTATAGTGGATTGGGAAATCCTACACGGTGGTGTAGGCGGGGATGTAGAGCAAGGTGCTCGAACCTCGAAACAAATCTTGGTGTTTGCGTTTTGATCCATTGTCTCTCTAACTCTCTCTCTCTTTACATTTGTGCAAAGCATCATTTCATACAAGCATCATACTTTCATAGCATTCATATTATATACATTGCTTGTGTTGCCGTGCATCTTTCATATTGTAATTTATCCTTGATTGCTTGGCTTGATTGTGTGTGCACATATTTCTTATTGCTTGGATTGCTTGTGTGTGTGTGCCTAACTTGTACTCATCCAACAAGAGCTTCACATAGCACCTCAACCCATTTCAAGGGGAATCAAGGGAGTTAGTCCAGAGCCTCGCAAGGGGAATTCGGCTACACTTGTTGTATTGTATTAGTTTGTGCATAATTTGCATTAGCTTCCGCATTTAGCGCACTTAGTTTGCAATAAGTTTCTTAGATTAGCACTTACACCTATTCACCCCCCCCCTAGGTGTTTTTCATTCAGGACTCCAGGGTGGATTCACCCTCCGAAGGCATGGTGGAGGGATTTGACTCTATATGTCCTTACTCATTTCGAGGAGGATCTGGAGAGACTGAATCTTTATGAGGCCATCAGGCGACCTGTTATGGCATCCAGATGAGCGTAGCGAACTTCTATATCATCTTTGAGTTATACTGCCCGTCTACAGGGACCTTCTTCACCCCTGTTGGCGAATTGGGCATGGCTCTGCACGAGATGTGGGAAGTCTCTGCTCTACCTTTGGGATCTCTCCCATACGAAGAATATTTTCCATGCGAGGCGGAATTGGCACTTCTGGAGAAGCAGGAGCCCGCCTTGTTTGAGACCTACCGGGAGTTAATGTGCCACTTGTACATTTGCTCCAGCATGCATGGAGCAGTAAGGGAGTTTCATGCAGCTTGAAGAGCTTGGGAAATTATTTGTTCCCAGATATGAAAAATACTCCTGAGGCGGCTCATTGTGTAGTTGCTGATGAAGACATCTTTCGCCGGATGCAAAAGCATTCTCAAGGAGATCTAATTCTGAAAGAAGATGACGACCCCTATGAAAAGGCGATATTCTTCAGAATTTCCACCATCAGGCTCGTCGGCCGACGTCCCGGAAGGCACTTCTGGCTGGTTTTCTTGACGGTCTGGTTGAAGAGATGTGTTGTGCTGTCTTCTTCGGGCGACGTCATTCATCCGACAGTTTTGTTGCCTGCCGCTCGTCTAGTCCATGGTCGTTCTCTTAGACTTCTTCCGGCAATGGTGTGTTGTATTCAGAGAGGCCTTCGCGCATTGACGGAGGCTTTTTGTAGGCCACCAACGACGAAGCGGGGAAAGGGGACTATTTTGCCCTGCGACGGACCAAACCCCAGAATAGGTCTGCCGTATACTTATTTGATGGCGTGGTTTTGCCCTTCACTGTCCCTTCATGATCGAAGCCGGAGAGGACCCCCCCAGAAGGTGTTCGAATAGCGCTTCTCCACCGATTCGAGGGATGTTCATGACTGAAGACTTACGTGGCTGCGGTCCGTAAGTTGCTGTGCCGCTATGACGTCTATAGCCTTTTTCGCTGCTTCCCCTATATTTGGGATGTGGGCTATGGTGAAGAGTTCAGGGACGTGGGGAAGGGCAGACGTCATTGAGCCGGGAAATTTTTGAGTGGCTGGTCAGCATTCGGCCCTCACATTTTTGTACAGAAGCGGGGATACCTGCTACTTGGAGCCTTATGTTCCAAGTCAGTTTGCCCGTCAGTTTGGATATGACCAACTGTACGTGGGCAATCCGAACAGCAATCTGGCTTTCATAGGGAGCCTCATCGATGGAGCCCGTGCTTGGCAGTTCTTTATTGCAGGCTGTACCGAGGCGCGGCTGTGCATGCCGCTAAGTACTCCGAACCTTATGATGACCCTGGGGTTCTGCCAGTGGTATACGACCTCAAACTCCACACCCATCGGATTCTCTATTAATTCTTCTGGTGTGAAGTTAATTTCTCAGTGGCTGAAGCGGAAAGTCACTGAGAAGGGCGAGGGTAAAGGGTTCGCGTCCCAGGCCTCGGGGAGTTCATTGCCGTTGATGACAGTGAAGCCTCGGATGCAGGAAGTTCTCGCTTCGAAGCGGAAACGAGTGCTGAAACTCCAGCAGCTGCTTCTGGCGTGGTGGGGACGGCCCCCGTAGAACAGGTCGATGTTGAAGAAGTGGAGGAAGAAGATCCCGACGTCCACTTCAAACGAAAGCGGGAGGGTGGATCTCGTAGGAAGAGAGTAGTGAAGAAGGCTCGTTGCTACGCTCCTACAGTTGTTGCAGAGGACGAACCATCTGCAGCGCTTCCTCCTCCTGTCCCATTAGCAACTGAATTGTATGTACCAAAATATCACGCCCTGTGATAACTTTGTAATTCTTATGTTGGAATGTATATATATGCCTCGCACTTTCATACTCTGATTCTTGCTTGTACTGATGCTTGGCGTATATACGTGAGGATATTTCTGACCTGTGTATATACTGAAAGTACACCTAGAGGGGGGTGAATAGGTGTACGGCTAATCTAATGAACTAAATGCTGAAATTAAAACTTAATAGCAACAACACTTAATGCAACCAACGAGTGTAGCCGAATTCCCGGTGAGGGGCTCTGGACTAACTCCTCTTTATTCCTCTGAATAAGAGTTGAGGCGCTATATGAAGCTCTCGTGGTTAAGCACAAGTGAGGCACACACAAACAGCAAGCATATAATGAATTTATGACAATATGAATGATGCAAGGCACAATAGTAAAGAGAGAGAGTTAGAGTCAATGGATCAAACGCAAACACTGAGATTTATTTCGAGGTTCGAGCACCCAGCTCTACGTCCCCACCTTCACACAGAAGGATTTCCACTAACTCGTCCACAAAGAACTCCCACACAGGGAACCTCCACTGAGAATTTGGGGCAATACAATAACCAGAAAAACACAACTCCTCTCTCGATTACAAACACAACCTCTCACTAGAGGCTAAGCACAAAGCCACCAATATCAATCTCACAAATGAGGGATAGGCACAAAGCCAATACAACCAATCAACCTCTCACTAGAGGGATAGGGCACAAAGCCACCACTCCACAAATCAACCTCTACCCAAGAGGATAACACAAAGTAGGAGGGTTTACAACTTAGTGATCAAAAGACCACAAACAAATTCTTTTCCCACAAAACAAAGATCCTATAGAAAAGATAGAATGATAAGCTCAAGTGTGGAAAATCAAGATGTAGGAAATCAAATCGCAAGGAAAAATACTTGGGCAAACAACTTAATATTTGATAGAAATGAACAACAAAGCAAATATCCCAAATCTATATTTTTCTTTGATTTTTTTAACTCTTGAAAACAAATAAAGAATGATCTTTAAAACTAATAAACTCTTTTGAAAACAAGCTTTTAAAAACACTGGAGAGTAGGAAATTTTTGGCTCAAAAATTCTTACAAAAACTGGCCAAAGGATGGGTATAAATAGGCCCAAAACAGATTTGCCCGTTGGCTGGCAGAAAGGTCAGATTTGACCTTCCGGTCGACCGGCCAACGGTCAAATTTTTTACCGTTGAGCCTTCCGGTCGACCGCCCAGTCGACCGGGGCCCTGAACCAGAGAGCAACGGCTCTCTGGCCGGTCGACCGCCCGGTCGACTGGGGCAACCCGAGAGTGGGTTGCCTTCAGTCGGTCGATCGCTCAGTCGACCGGCCAACTGACACGGCCATGTGCACATTCTTGTGAACGTCCGGTCGACCGGAACGGTCGACCGCCAGAGCCTGGCAGGCTGATAAAAGGGATTGAAAAACTTGATTTTTAATCATCAAATAAATCCCATAAATTCTCTAAAAATTCACAAAAATAAGTTCTTATATTCTCTTTGAAATACAAACTTGTTTGAGTAAAAATCAAACCAAGTTGCAAACATTTTGAACTATTTTTGTGTTATGAAAATTTTGCCGAAAACCAAAATCCGTATTTTCCAAAACTTGAATTTTTGAATTGAAAATTCGTTTTGTCCAAAACTCATCCAACTACAAAACATGACATTGAAACAACTTGAAGCATGTTGTATATGGATATAATCTAATATACATGAAATAGATATATATCAATCTTTTTTACTTTAAATCCAAAAATATATTTTGTTAAAATATCAAAACTCCAAACTCATGAAATAGATTATCAAACTAAGTTTGTTTAAATAGTTGAAGCATACATGTATATAGAACAAATATAATATACATTAAACAAATGTAAACTTGTTGATTCTATCTATTCATGAAAATCAAGATCGGTTAAACTAAAAACCGAAAACCAAAACATGAAACGTGTGTGTTGTGAACTTGAGCATATCACACTATCTAATCTTTAACAAATGGATCTAAACTATAAACTAAACTATGTACCAAAGTCTACTTGACGAACTCCGTCTTCAAGCCGACTCGATCCAAACCGTGATCCACCGAGCTTGACTCTAACGAGTGCTAGATATGAACTTTGACGCTCGGGCTCTTGAATCACCATGTGAAAAACTCCAAAACACCTTTGTTGAAGCTAATCACCTACTAATATCTTGGTTAAGTATCTGAAACTAAACATCATAAGATTATTAGTAAATATAACTACATGAGTTAATCATCATCAAAATTAGAGTGGAAGGCCTCTGGGCCAACATATACGTCGCAGTAGCGTCTCCGTACCCGCCGGATCGGGGCGTTACACCCGACCTGATGCAAGTTGTTCCTTTTTATGATTTATTATGTAGTTATCAATTTACGAGAATAGCAGGTGCAAGACATGATAAGGAGTTCAGGAGTACATGAGTACTATAGATTCAGGTCACTGTATATATATAATACAGGATAACAAGTACAAGATTCAAGTCACTGTATGTAATACAGGATAACAAGTATAGTATTCCCATAAATGTGATAATCACAGATCAAGTATTAATATATCAAGAGGCAAGTGATAAGTCATGTCATAATAAGAAGCAAGTGTCAAGTAGCAAGTCGGGTATCAAGTGATGACACATCAGTTGTCAAGTGATACAGACAGGTATCCAGTATTAGCAGGCAGATGATAGGTATCAAGTAAAAGCATGTCAAGTGTTAACATATCAAGCATGTACTTGTCAAGTGATAGAATAATAGCTAAGCACAATCAAGCAGAGCTGAGCAAGCTGGAGCGAAACTAATGTACAACACTAAATTCTATCACGCTCAGCGTGGTTACCGCTCGCAACGTAGCTAGACACACGTGTCGCAGCAAACGTATAACGACATACTACCGCTCACGGGGAAGCCATGCTCATGGGGTAACTATACTAGAACAGAGTAAGCAGTAAAGTATTGACACTAGGTCCGCCTACCAGGCGTAGCATAAAGAAAGTCCAGAGGACTTTATAACCTCAGAGGTTGTACCCGGTGGTTAGGCCCGAAGGCAAGGGTACCTACAGAAAGTGTTAGTTCCAAACACAAATACATAAGACAACCAAGTCGATCTGACGAAGCGAAAAACCAAGAGAAAAGCAAGAACACTCGCATAAGTCTTCAGAAAACATAGTGAAATCTCCGATCTCCAGAATTCAGGAAATCAACGCATCAACGCGTTAAAGAAAGTGACAGAGAGAGGAGAAAATCAAGAGAGAGAAAGAGAATGAGAGAGAGGAGAGAGAAAGTGAGAGCTAGAGGGAGAAGCCCATGGAGAGAGAGTGTACAGGGGGAGAGAGTATGTACAGGGGGACGCGGGTTTTGAGAGTGAGACGCGGGGGTCACAGACGCGGGGGTCGCGTTGCGTAGATGCCACAAACGCGAGGTTCGAGACCCGCATTCAAGTTATAACACTAGAAGAACGCGGGCGCGGACGTGGGTTCCGCGTCGCGTTAACACGAGAAGAACACAGACGCGAGCATGAGCTGCGCGTCATGTTGACACGAGAAGGACACAGACGCGGCATGGGCTCCGCATCGCGTCGATATAAGAACGCGAAGGCCGCGTTATACAAATGTCAAGAATGCGAAGATCGCGTTAAGGAATTTTCTGGACGCGGGGGTGAGCTCCGCATCTAGCAATTACACAACAAGGGAAATAAAGAGACAGAAAAACAAGGGGGAGCCGCAGGAAAAGAAGTGTGGGAGATGCAGGGAAAGAAAATAAAGGAAAGAAGGAAAGAAAGAAGGAAGAAAAGAAAGAAGGAAAGGAAAGAAAAGAAGGGAATGGGGATGATGGCCGACCATGGTCGCCGGTCGCCGGTGGCGGCCGAAGGTGGCCGGATTCCGGTAGCCCAAGCCTAAGCCCAAGCAATCATGGGAGTGTAAGTGTAATTAAAAAGGGGAAAATGAAGTTTTGTAAAAGGGGTTTCGGAGAGCGAAGCAATAGCTCGTTAGAAAGAGCACGATGAGGAAAGGAAGATGGCATGGTCGTTGGTGGCCAAGATGGAGTATGTGGTGGTGGAGATGATGGAGAAGGTGGTGGTGTAAATAGGTTATTTTGGTGAAAAAAGGAGGAAGAAGATGGTGTTGTGGTTGATGTTATGGTGGTTGTTGTTGTTGGAATGGAGGAGGAAATGGAGGAGAAAGTGGTGGAGGGATTGGTGGAGATGGAGGGTGAAAGCGTGGCTGGCCAAGGGAGAGGCACGACTGTCTTTTGGGTGCTGTTGGCTGGAAAAGGAGAAGGAAAGGAAAATGAAAGAGAGAGAAAGAAGGTGGTATATATAAAGGAGGGGTTTTGATTATTACGAGTTTTCCATCCATCCTATCAAAGAGAGCTGCGTCTCTTTCAAAAAATGGGCTGCGTCTCATATAATGAAAATCTACGTCTAACGATTGACCCGACGTAGTGATAGAACTCGCGTCCAGGAAAAAAATGCGAATGTTGCGTTTAACAAAAAGACAAAAGTCATAATGACTTGAAGAACATAATATTAAATGCAGAATGGAGAGGATCTCTGCATTAAAGACTGAATCCAGGTTTGGTGGAACTCGCATCTAGCGAGGAGAGA
Organism: Agave tequilana; assembly: GCA_038442645.1. Classification (NCBI taxonomy): domain Eukaryota; kingdom Viridiplantae; phylum Streptophyta; class Magnoliopsida; order Asparagales; family Asparagaceae; genus Agave; species Agave tequilana. The sequence continues at coordinate 16,808 of JAVJIF010024565.1, forward strand.
GAAAAATGAAAAAAAATGAAAAAGGAGAAAGTAAAATATCTGGATAAAATTCCGGTACTTGAGAAAATACCGAAAACTCCGAAAAAGACCAAAAAATGAAGTTGCTTGAAAAGCTTTAAAAAATTCTCAAAATAATAAATATTATTTTAAAATTTTTGATGAAATCAATTTTAATAAATTCAATCTCATTTTTAAAATAAAAATCATGAAGTCAACCATCAATACCGGTCTATACCGGGTCGGCCGGATTTTGAAAAAATCTGAAAAATCTCAGAAAATGCCAGAAAGGAGAAAATATAATTCTAAGAAGAAATATAAAAGCAAAATCTAGAAATTTTATTCCAATTGTAAATTAAAATTCCTGAAATCAACTAGTGATACTGGCCGACACCAAATCCAGGAGAATTTTGATAAATTTAAAAAATTCTCAGAAAAAGTATTTAGATATAAAATATGATTTTAAGAAGTTACAAGAAAGTCGTTTTTAGAATTTCAACTCCGTTTGTAAATTAAAATCCGAGAATCGAGCAGCGGTATTGGTTGACCCCAGTTTTGAAGATTTTCAATTTAATTTAGAAAAATTCTAAAAAAATCATAAAAAATCTAAAATATTAGAAAATGATGTTTGAAACTGAAATCGGTCAAATCAGAATAGCAGAAAGACCAAATCGAGCAATACTCTAGGATCGGGCTCCCGGTTCAGACTAGGGCTGACTCCGAGTTCATGAATCCGAATCCATGACAAAGCGTTCATATAAATAACTCATAATACAAAATAAATAAAGGAAGTAAATTAAAATAATACGATCGAAGAATATGAATATGCAACTAAGTACGTATTCCGGGAGCGGGGTGCTACAAGCGCACCATGTCTTCTTTAAGAGATCCATGCTTCTTTGCATACACCCGCTTACAACCTATCGTCTTCTTCCCTTTGGGCAACCTAGTGAGTTCCCAGTGTCGTTCTTGTAAAGAGACTTCATCTCTTCTTCCATGGCTGCTTCCACATCTTCGACTCTGAACTGATTTCAGCTTCTCCGAAGGTGTACGGGATAGCCTCCTCAACGACCGGAAGTGCATAAGCCACGACCATATCTGTAGTGAGTCAACCTGATTTTCGTGTGTTTCTCCTTGGTCTTCTAACTGCAGTTGAGTCAGGAACATCACCCATGATCTGTTCTTGACCCTCTTCATCATCAGCATCTACCCATCTGCTTGATCATTACCTTGTGTCCCCTAGGTATGATCCTCACCGATGCTAAACTTTCTAGAGATAGTGGATTAGCATCATTCTCCACCTGCTGCGATACATCTTTGGTCTTGCTAGTCTCCACCTGCTGAGAGACCTTAGGCTTCAACATAGAAGCCTCATCAAATGTGACATCCCTGCTGAAAAGAAACTTCTTGTCCGTAGGATCTCAGATTTTGAATCCTTTGATTCCCTTCTTGAAACCGACGAACAAGCCCTTCTTTACTCTTGGGTCTAGCTTATCTTCTTTAATATGATAATAGGCTGGATAACCAAACACCCTTAGCAAATCATAATCAACAGCTATTTTTTTCTGACCAAACCTCAAGAGGAGTTTTCCCTTCTATCGCAGACGAAGGCAACCTGTTAACAAGATAGCAAGTGTATGCCAAAGCCTCAGTCCAGAAGTTCTTCGATAAATCGGCATTGGACAACATACAACGGACCTTCTCTAGCAAAGTCCTATTCATCCTTTCTGCTACCCCTTCTTTTGCGATGTTTCCCTTACTGTGAAGTGCCTCTTTATGCCCTCATCAAGACATAGCTGTAGGAAAGGATCAGACTTGTATTCTCCTCCATTATCTGAATGGAGGACCTTGATTTTCCTTCTGGTACTTCTCTCCAAATTCTTCTTCCACTTCACAAACACTTCTAGGACTTCTCCTTTGTGTCTCATGATATATACCTAACAACGCCTAGAATAATCATCAATAAACGACACAAAGTAATGGTTACCTCCAATTGATGCATCTTGGTAGGTCCCCAAGCGTCAGTGTGAACATAATCTAGAATCCCCTTGGTGCAATGTGTTACTATGCCGAACTTCACCTTGGTCTTCTTTCTGATGATACAATGTTCACAAAATTCCAATTTGCAGGTTCCGGCACCTTTCAATACTTGTTGTCTTGCAAGACTTTGCAAAGACTTTTCTCCGGCGTGTCCCAGCCTCATATGCCATAGCCTGGTTGAGTCTTCATCTGAATCAGTAGAAGCCGCCACTTGCCCTGTCACATTACTACCCTTCAAGTAGTAAAGATTGTTCCGGTGAACGGCCTTCAATACCACCATCGAGCCTTTGGTCATCTTAAGGACTCCTTCCTTTATTGACACCACAAGACCCAATGTCTCCAAAGCTCCAACAGAGATAAGGTTTCTCTTCAGTTGAGATACATACCTCACTTCCTTCAGTTCTCTTATCATCCCATCAAACATCTTGATCTGGATTGTCCCTACATCTTCCATAATACATGGATGATCATCGCCCATAACGACTGAACATCCCTCCAACTTCTCAAAGCTAGAAAATCAATCCCTATTAGGGCACACATGATATGTAGCACCAGTATCCAATATCCACTCATTATCTCCTGAGTAGCCACGATAGGAGTAGTGACAGAGAATGAGAAAACCGACGAGTCCGAGTCTGATCCACCTGCCTGTGAGGTACTGCTTTGAGTACTGACCACCTTTGCAAGATTTGCCTCAGTCTTAGACTCCTTCTTCTTTCCTTTGGCCTTTGGACAGTCAACTTTTCAGTGCCCTAATTCTCTGCAGAAGGCACACTGTTCTTCTTCAGATCTTGATAACCTAGCCTGGATTTCGGTCTCCCTCGATCATCTTTGCCCTTCCTATGTGAACTCCTGCCTCTTACTGCTAGCGCCTCTGCTGATGAGCTTGTCTGAGAAGACTGCTTTCCTTTCTCCTCGTCTCATAATTAACCAAAGCAGACGACACTTCATGATAGTCAAGAGGCTGTCTCCCATTTATGAAGGTTAAGGTAAAAGTCTCATACTCCTCTGCAGGAAGAGAGTTAAAAGAATTACCGCTTTGTCTTCTTCATTTACCTCGACATCCACATTGACCAAATCTGTAAGAAACTTTATGTAGCGATTCAGATGTTCATTCACGGAGCATCCTTTCTTCATCAGAAACCCGTACAGCTTGTTCTTCGGCTGTAGTTTGGATTCAATACTCTTGGTCAGATACTTTCTTTCAAGTATCTCCTACAAATGCCTCGCGGATGTTTCGTGTAACATAAGATATTTGATGTCTTGTGTTAGACACGATCTGATTAAGTCACACGTTGATCGGTTCATTTTCTCCCACTCTTCTTCAGTGGTTGTGCTTCGCTTCTTCTCCGGACGCAGAGTATCTTCAAGGTTTGATGCATTCAGCGCATCCATCACCTCGCACCTCCACATGCCAAAATTGTTTGTGCCATTGAATTTCACCACATCAATCCTCAGATGAGGATTCATGGTTCTCAAGATGTACTTTCTTCTGTCATTTCTTTGACTAGATCCTCTATGTAATGCGGAAAACTAAAGGAGTTAGATAAGCAACTTTGATAAAGATCAGATCTTTACCTTCTCACGAAACCTTAGATGAGTTTCTGAATAGATCTACTCCTCAATTGATCCTTTGAGCACTTCACGCACTGTTCTGAGATCGACACACGATCCCACAAACAGTCCCAACGCTGATCTGAGATCGACACACGATCTCCACCAAATCAGCAACAGATGCCCTTCGAATCACCAGATGATCCCACGACAAACCTGGGATGCTCTGATATCACTTGTTGTGCGCAGATACAATAACCACGTAGAGGAAACCCTTGAGCCAAGATGCAATAAGAATTACCACCAACAGCAAAGAACAATTAAACACTGAGAAGAAAACAAAACACACGAATTTAACGAGGTTCGGCCAATTTCGCCTACGTCCTTGGGGCAAGGAAGAGAGATTTCTATTGATTTGATCATCAATACAATTTTTCAAGCATTACAAGCATTATCTATGAAGAGAGCTCTGCCTCTCTCATATACCCAAGGAAACCCTAGGAATCAGTTTCCTTATTGGACAGATTTCCAATTCAGCAAATTTTTCGAAACAGCCCGAACCCGTCTGTCGGTCGACCGGTCGGTCGACCGACCCAAGCACCGGTCGACCGTGCCGGTCGACCGTGCTTAACCGAGAGTTAGGCAATGTCAGTCGGTCGACCGGGCGGTCGACCGCTCTCCTTCTGCGGTCGACCGGGCGGTCGACCGCTACAACCTGTGCACGTTGGTGCACAACGGTCGACCGGTCCGGTCGACCATGCTGCTGCTGCTGATTCCCTGCTGCTGCTGATTCTTTGGCTCCTTGTCATCGTCGACTTCCTCTCTCTCTCTTCCTACATTTTCTAACTCTTTGGTCCTTTTGGTCACCAGTTACAACACTGGTGTTGATGCCAGGCTAAATGGAGAATATTTCTCCCAAAGCAGTTGCAGAGGCTAACTAGAGAATAATTTATATATGTAATCATGTTTAGTTTCAAAGATCTCTTCATTCTTTTTCTGAGTTGTTGTTGCATCCTATATTCTCAAAAATGAAGGGCAGATAAAAGAAAATGTAGATCTCTCAAATTTCTTAAAGATCCCTCACTGATCAGATGTTTATATTTCTGACTTTTTCGCTCAAGCTTATCAATGGGATGATGTATAACGACTGCTTCGCACTTTTTAATGGGCATGCCCCAATTTTGCACCATTTATCCGCCAATTTCTCGTGCATCATGCACATACATGCACACATAAATCTTTTTTTTGAAGAATTTAAAAATCAAAGAAAACCAAATGGGGCAACAAGCATGTTTCATTAGGTCAAAGTTAAACTTGAAAAATAATTAATTGAAGTCCCTAATTTTAAAAATTTTCCAACATTGACAACTTGGCGCACACAAGGGAGAAAGATCACTCGTTTCATTGAATGCTTTCGAGTATCATAGTCTTGTATGTTTCTTAGGATCAGATATTAATAGTATATTGGAGAGGAATTGCATATTGAGGGTAAATAATGCTTGATGCATAAGTTTTATGTGTCAATATGTTTTCACTGGACTGGAAAGTGAATATATATTATGTGCACAAGACGGATTGGTTGACCGGCTTGCACCTCGATTTGACCCAAAGAGGAAATCCCTACTGGAGTCTTGGGTCCAAACTTATTTATTAATCAGATATACCTCCTTACTCGGAGTGGGACTAATCTCACACCTTGCTTTATTTTAATCAAACTCATCAATTCACCCTAATCGGACAATCTTCCATATCCGATCGGATGCGAACTTATTCGGTTCACATTTACGAAACTCCTACTTTATCGCATAAACTATGGTGTATGGACATGGACACACAACATATACACAATATAACATGACAAGATGATACATGGCAAATTATGTAAACTAGACTCAAAGCAGATTGTGACTAATATTGATACATGTGTCTCACACTTGTACGACACTACATGACATCATGATAGAACTGTATGTGCTACATGACCTATAAATGTATCAATCATTTCAAAGCTTTTCAGCCCCTGCTCAATGCTTGTCCTGGTCATGCTGATGAGAGGCCAGAATTGTGAACACGCCCCCCCCCCCCCCCCCCCCCCCCCCCCCCCCCCCCGTGCGCGCAGTTCTTGGCATTCTCTTGCTCTCTTCTGAAGAATATAGCACCGAGATTTTCTATTAACTGTGCAGATTGTGATATTGCTTAGAATTGGTTTTGATTGTTGTTGTTGTTAAATTTTTTTTTTTTTGGTGATACTATTGGTAGCCTAAATGAAATACAGGGAAAACACATTACATAATTTTGTTATTTTGTTCCAGTAGGAAATAAGAAAAAAAGCAGGGATAAAAAGTGAAAAGTAAACTCAAAACAAAGTTTTCATTTCTAACTTTTCTCTTTTTTCATTTTTTTCCCTTTTTTTTAATGTTCATGAATTAATATGGTGGACACCTCTTCTCTAAAGAAGTGAGAAAGTTCATCCGTATTATATTATATTGATAAAGACATGTCTTGAACCAGTGATCTCTCTACTGTTAATGTGAATGTCCATATGAATCAGATTTTTTATTAAATGAAAGAAGGAAAACCTTTTATTAAAAAAAAAAAAATCATTCTCCTCATGTACCTCATCTTTCTCTTTCAGCAATTTTCTGGATTTTAAAGTGAAAAAAATTAATTAGAAGGTTGTTCAACATTACATGATTGCTCAGATTAAGGTAATCCAAACATCTTACAATTAATCACTTGCTATCAATCACTCAGATTTTTTTTATTTTTTTCCCCGTCAAGCCTTGAAACAATTTCCATCATGACTTATTTTGCGAACATGCTTTTTTTCTTCACAAATTTTATGCTTTCAGAGTAATGAAAAACAAGAGCTTAATTATAGAGACAAGTTGTAGAGGACTGATGTAAAACCACCTGGATCGCAATCACCTTCAAATCACAACCAAAATTTAAATTGCGAACAAGATAAGATTTGGGTTTCCACCCCTTGCACGGGCTTCTCACCCTAAACTCGAGAGCAGCAGAACTCAAGAATTTAACAAATAATTGAGGAAAAGTTTTAATCATTCATTCATTATTAATTAATACAATAGTTTAGGGGGCCTTATATAGGCTTTACAAAAGAAGACTACTGGGAAATAACCGATGTGGTACTAAACGCCCACAAAGGAACACAAATAAAGTTAAAACACCAACTCAAATAAAGCTGAAACAAAACACTAAATCCTCTAAATAAGCTAAGGCATGAAAAGATAAATAACTGCGTGATGTCCTCATCAATTCCCTCGGGTGGGAGGAACTCGACCCTGTCGAATGAGGACTCTCCTCACGAAACATCTCAATCGGGCCAAGGTGGTGGTCGTGGCAGCAGCATGGGAACATCATGTCGAGACCATGGTGGCGGAGGAGGAGCTGGTCTCCATGACAGATCAGTGGTGGAAGATAGCAGCACGATCAAGGAACAGAGAGTAGAGCGATGTGCATCATCCTGGCTGAAAATGGAGCTGATACTAGGATCCCACGGGCTATCCAACTCGTAAGCAATGTATGCAATCCTCTTCAGAGTCATTTCGAAATCTTCACGCCAAGCGTGCAACTTTCTCGTGGCCTCAGAGTGACTCGTAACCATCACCCTATCATCAACTGTAAATTCCTGCAAAATACTATATGGGTATGCAGCAAATTTGTAGGTGTTATTGCAAATTGCTATCAGCCTAGTGATATCATCAATATGTGCAACAGGCAGATGCAAAGCAGTAGGTATTCTAAGCATAGCTCCTAACGATGGGAGAACGAGAGATATAATATGCCTAGAAGGACTTACATCTAACAAGGGAGGTACACGGGACTCGGGCACAAACTCTAAACAACCCGAAAAAGAAGTATTAGAAACCATTTGTTGGACCTTGGCAAGAAATTCAGGTGACTCCCCAAAAGATGAATTGATAGGAATAACCATAAAACTAGGTTCAACACAAGGAGACTCGACTAGCTGATTAGGCACAGTGGGTATATTAGGCTCAACTGTCTCGTCCACGTCATCATTGACACTATCACAAGACATGTGAATTTCATCAATAATCTGTGCGACAGAATCAACTGCTATGTCTTCGATTATATCAACAGTTTTAGAAGAAACTTGATCATCCTTAACAGCCTTCGAATTATCAACTTCATTAGTGAGTAAAGTTCTAACATGTTGACTTTCCGAGGGGCATTGATAATTATAATGTCCATAGCCCTTACATTTAGAACATTTGACCTTGGCATTGACCAGCGTCTTGAAAGTCAAGTCCAATCTTAAGGCCACATCAAAGGCATCTTCAACGGTGTCTAGGTCATAGGGTCCAGCAATCATAGCATGTTTTATTTTAGGCCGTAAACCCCAAATAAACCTAGTTAGAGTCTCAGAAGGGTGCTCTCTCACTTCACTGTGATGGGTTAAGTCCTTAAATATGGTAATGTACTCATGAACGGACATATGACCCTGATGGAGACTGTGTAGCTGGTCTAAGTGGGAGTCCCTATCATGCTGATTAGTCATGATGACTCAAGCAAGCAAGCAGATGCAATGGAGAGCCCTAAAGTCGGGTAAACTAAATGTATGCACTAAACAAAAAAAATTCCCTAAAGTTTAAGCTTTAAATGTAAATAAAAATGCATTCCTAAAATGATGAAAGATGCAACCACTAGATCGAAGCAAATAGCATTTCTACCAACAAATTATAGCGATCCGTATAGTAATTGCAAGTAATCAACAGTTAACGAATTAGGTCAAGTTGTGATATCACCTGAGGTGGAGTCGTTCACGCCTGGGAAGGCGACCGTAGCTCAAACCTGAATGAGACTGCTGTAGGCGCGTAGTACTAGTCGTCACGAATCCACTGCCTCGAAAACGGGTCAATTCGGACTTGAAACGAGTCCTGAACGGCCTCCGGAACTGAACTGAACCAGACTTGATCTGGTTTTAATTCTGGTTGAACCAGACCCGGTTCAATCTGGGCTGATCTGCTCGGCTTGGACCGGACTTGAGTCGGATTTGACCCAACTCAGATTGGGCTCGCCCCCTTTTAAGGACGGGCGGTGTTTGTTAAGTCCAGTGATCGGATCGACCTGGGCTGGGGCTGAGAACTCAGACCCGATCAGTCCCTGCTTCTCTTCTCGCGCCGGCTAGGGCAAGGATGGAGCGAAGGGCGGCGGCCACTTGATGGAGCAAAGGACGACGTCGGCGAACCCGTGGATGTCGACGACGGTAGACCAGACGGCGGCGAGGGCTGAGGACGACGTCGGCGAAGATGGCGGTGATCTTGGTGGATCTCGGGCGACGACGGCGACCCAATACCCAATTCCCTTCGTTCTCGAGCGCAGCTAGGGCCGGATCAAACTCGGCGGCGATGGCGGGCGACTTGATGGAGCAAGGGCGAAGATGACGGTGAGCGGCGGCGATGACGGCTTCGTCGAGCGGAGGCTGTCAGCGGCGGGATTTGGTGCCGACTTGCAGAGATCGGCAGCGAAGACTTCCCGGTGATGATGGCGGGGGTAGATCTCGTCGGTGAGGGCTTGGGGGAAGTTGGCGAAGGCTCGACGAAGTTTTAGATGGCTTCGTTGAGGGCGCGGGTGGCACTGAAGGGCGAGGAGATCTCGATCGTGGATCTGGTGTCGAGCGGTGGTGATGGATGAACTAGGAGAAATCCGATCCCTGTGGAAGGTGCTGTCGGTGACGAGGTCGGACGGAGATGGCAGCAGAGGCGCGGCAGAATTGAGGAAGAAGATGAACAGTGGGGTTGGGAAATTTTCAGGATTTTTCGATGAAAATTTCACTGTAATAATTTTTTTTTTTTTGAACAGTGATTTTTTTTTTTTTTGGAATAGATCTAGATCTGGACTTAATGTAGAACTAGGGTTTGAAGATTGGAAGAAAATTTGGAAAAGACAATATTTGAAGGGGATTGAAAACCGGTGCTCTGATACCAAAATGATGTAAAACCACCTGGATCGCAATCACCTTCAAATCACAACCAAAATTTAAATTGCGAACAAGATAAGATTTGGGTTTCCATCCCTTACACGGGCTTCTCACCCTAAACTCGAGAGCAGCAGAACTCAAGAATTTAACAAATAATTGAGGAAAAGTTTTAATCATTCACTCATTCATTAATTAATTAATATAATAGTTTAGGGGGCCTTATATAGGCTTTACAAAAGAAGACTACTGGGAAATAACCGATGTGGTACTAAACGCCCACAAAGGAACACAAATAAAGCTAAAACACTAACTCAAATAAAGCTGAAACAAAACACTAAATCCTCTAAATAAGCTAAGGCATGAAAAGATAAATAACTGCGTGATGTCCTCATCAAGGACTCAATAAGTGAATATTTACTTAGCTAATCATTAGGTTTATTAGGTTGCTACCTGTAACGAATTAGTCTAATCTCCATCATGAGGCTTGATCCGAAGACTAATTATGTTTTTCTCCAACTAAATAATGAGAATGTGAGTTGATTTTCTTCTCTTTTTCTTTCTTGTTTTATGCAAGCTGCAATCTGAAGAAATTAAAAGAAAACAAGAAAAAAAAATATCCTCATATCTGTATTTTACCCAACAGTTTGGAATAAAGAATTTTGGCCAAATTATCAAAAACTCTCATGAATCATTTATCATATTTGTGTTTCCTGATTTGTGCAAAAATATCTTCGCTATGTGGTCACGTGAATTGCATGTTATGAATTCTTTTCCTGTTAACATCAATTTTTATCTTTTCAAGTTAAATGCAAGAAAGGACATTTTTATCTTTTTTAAGCATCAAGTGACACCTTATGTAGTTTTTTTATATATATATAAATGAAACAAAATACAAGTTTAAAAGTAATAAAAGTTCACTAGTAGTTTCTGATAATTTAACCAAAATAATATTGCAAAAACCAAAGCTTAGAAAAATTGCCATGGGTTACAAGGACATGGCTCAAATGTAATCTACACCACACATAAAGAAACAATCTTCCAAAATTCCCCTGCAAAAATTTTAACAAATAGAGAGAATATGGTAGCATTTGCTCTAAAAAGTTCAACTTCTTTCCCCAAAAGACAAGAAAATGTCAGTGGAGAGCAACTACAGAGCAAAAATACAAGGCATTGTCACTATCATAATCAGTCATTAAACATCCTGGCAGGGTCCAGCTTGTGCTGAAAATGATGGTTACTGGCCTAGTTTCAATCAACTGCCTTTGTTTATATCCACACAGAACAAATTGACCTGCCAGCCTCAAAAAAGATCCATGAACAGAATTGTAATGAACACCATTCACATTGTCTCTTCATCATGCACTTTTAAAAAATTAAGTTTGTATCAATTCAACAGATCAAATATACAATATCACAGACCCAGACTAAAAAACAGCAGCAATCTGTGTGTGTGTGTGTGTGAGAGAGAGAGAGAGAGAGAGAGAGAGAGAGAGAGAGAGAGTGCAAGTAAAAATGTTCATAGATGTCGATTTTTCACCGAAAATATTACACATTTGCAGAATCTTCAGCCTATTTAGCCTTTCAAGCACAGGAGTATTATCGCATCTAACAGGCCGTGGTGGATTCACATGAACAGTAGTACACACTAAACCATCATGGAAGTGCAATTTTCAATAACTAAGATCTGTTCCGCGAAAAAAAAAACATTTTTCATTCTTTTAGGATCTACAAACTGTACATAGTCTTGAGCACTTTCAGATGCATCTTAAGTACACTAAAACACAAGAAAAGGAGATGTTGAAGGGGAAAAAATACAGTGATTGTCCAGTCTGGGTGTCTCATCAGTGTAAAGCAAAGGAAGCAGCAGGTGCCAAAGAATGTGAGCAATTATACTTTAGATATCCCCTGGAGTCTTGAAGTACCTCTCAGTTGCTTGGAGAGGGTCTATTCCTTGTACTAGTGGGTTTCAAATCTGTGGAATCTGGGTTACTGCTTTTATCGTATCAGAGTTTTCCCTCTGCAATTCAATTTCGGAGATCCCAGCCCGATTTCGCTGATGCCTCTGGTCCTGAACTTCCCAAAGTGTTTGATTGTTATATTCTTATAAATAAATAAGAACATAAATTATGAACAAACTTCAAGAATATCAGCCAACATCAATGAAACAGAAGCTAAATTAATGCGTATACTAAAACAAAACTAAACTTTGATCAAGGTTGTTTTGTATAAAAAGTTTACTTAATAAAGGCAAAAATACTGACCTTTTATATGCATTAGATACTTGATAAGCAGAACATGAAACTACATTTCTCTTCAACCATACAGCACATAACCTCGTAAAATAGGAAATATTAAACTTGTCCACAACCGCATTCTCATCCAGAAGTATAACAAATGGTAAGAACTCCAAAAGTTTTTATTTTTTATTACAAGTGGTTTTTCAACCTAAAAAAACCTAAATAAAGAAACAATGCAGTAAAAAGACAGAATGGTGAAAGGACAATGTACATTTAGACTTCAGCAGCCAAGTGAGCAGCCCTACATAACCTCAATGGGAACTTCACATGCAAGGGATCTAGGGGACAAAAGCAGCACAATATCATACCAGTCACAAGTCTTGATGGAAATGTATTGCCAGTGAGCTAGGCCTCATTGGTAAGGAGACGGAGTTGGGTTATAAAAGGTCATTGGTTCGATACAGGGCTACAGCATTTGGTTTAAAAAAATGATGAATATGCATCTGCAACTGAAGCATGAAACTCATCCCTAGATATGAAAACAACAAAACCAGTATACAGGAATCAGAATGTATTCTTGCTTGGAAAATATTTGAACAAAGAAAACAGCATGCTAAAAGATTTCTATCACAACAAAGAAGCTCTAGAAGTTTCTAGACTCTACAAGCCAAACACTACTTTGGTTAGTGTTATCAGTGATATATAAGAGAGGAGAATCCGTTGACTACTTGATGACTTTTCACTTGCATTTAACAGAAAAAGGAGGGATCAGAAGCCAAACCTCGTGTGGAATTGGCTCATCAGATTCCAACATCCGAACAACGTGACCCATCTTTGGTCGCTTCTCTGAATCAGGATCAACACACCTCAACGCTGTTAAAAGGACCTTTTTGAGTGCTCTTGTAGATGGTTTTGTCTCTATATTTGGGTCTACCACCTCTTCTGAGCGCCTGTTGCCAACCATCATCTTAAGCCAGTCGACAAGATTCACCTGCAATCGCCACAAAAATATCCATGAGACAAAAATAAAATGGGCTAAAAATGTATAAATTTTGAAGAGTTGAACAAGTCCTGGATATACAGGGATGAGACTGTACAGTTTAGGGCAGGAAGAGGGCATTGAACCCAGCTTGCTACAGAAAGGACATAGGTGATCTGAATTATCACCGTTGTAAAAACCAAAAGACCAGACTAATGGTTATGCAACCAAGTGAAAAAAGAAAGGGTATATGGTAGTAGAAGCGTAACAATAAAATCATATGATCAGTTACCATTTAGATATTCCAAAACTTTAATCCAGTACCAAAGACAGGTTGATAATCTTACAATCCAGAGGTGACAATACATGACCAACAAAACCAGAAACCTACGAAAGTATGAGCATAAATGGCTAAATGACTTGGTGATTCACCATGGAGAAAGAAAGAGTCCATCATTAATCCATGACCAGGAGAGACATTGCAAAAAGCAAAATATTTAGATTACTTTGCAATCAATGTGAAATTCCAGTCTGTAGATTTGGCTCAATGATGAAATCTTTCCATACCTCATTGGCCGGGCGACCATAGTCCACAGGATCTCTCCCAGCAATGGCCTCCAATAGAACAACACCAAAGCTATAAATGTCGCTCTTCTCATTAAGAAGTCCAGTATTTGCATATTCCGGTGCCACATACCTTCAAAACAATAAATGTGGAATGCGATGAAAAATACAGGCTATACATCCATTCACATTTGCTATACAGGGAACTATATTTTCTTTCTTCATGTTTTCTAGGATCTCAAACAAAACAAGACACTAAAAAAATTATAATGCCCAGACAAAGAACTGTGCAGTAAATCTTGAAGAAGACCTACCCAAATGTCCCCATTACTCGTGTGGTTACATGGCTCTTCCCAGCACCCAGAAGCTTGGCTAAACCAAAATCTGACACTTTGGCATTAAATTCATCATCAATCAATATATTACTGGATTTGATATCTCGATGCACCACTTTCGGCTCAATTGCTTCGTGTAAGTACGCCAGACTGCAAAGAACAACATTTTTCTGATTCTAATCAGATCAAAAAATAGACTTAATTTTTGCAACATAGTTGAAGATAGCGAGAAAAGATTACATAAGATACTAAATAATGGCAGGACCTAACAAATGAAGTTACAATGTACAACCATTTATAACAACCACAAACAGAAAATATTGAAATTTTTTTGAAAGAGATAATAATTGCACCATGAAGCATGAATTAAAACAAACAATTATCTATCTTTAAGTTTAAAGTCTAAAGTAAACATTTTTCTGGTTATAATCAAATCAAAAAATAAACTTAATTTTCGCAACATTAGGTAAAGATGGCAAGAGATGGTTAGGTAAGTTACTAAATAATTGCAGGTAAGAAATGAAGTTACAAAGTATAACCATTTATAGCAACCACTAATGGAAAAGATTGAATTTTTCGGAAGATATAATAATTACACCATGAAGCATGAATTATAACTTAAACAATTATGTAACTCTAAAGCCTAAAGCAGACAAACATTAACCTCCCAAAAGAAATCAGTTTGTTCTAACTTACGCCTTAGCAGTTCCAAGGAGAATCTTTATACGGGCCTCCCAAGTGAGGAAACATCTCTGACGCATTGCTCCATGAAGCCACTGTTCGAGATTTCCATTGCTGACATACTCATAAACTAGCATCCTGAGCATCATTAGAACAATGCACTAAATGTTTCAGGTTTCAGTTTTTTGACATAACATACATCTGACAAGTGCATTCATATTAAAAGGAACTATTAATATTATCATATATCTATAACAAAACATAAAAACCATGATACATGAGGGGAATAGTAACTCAGTATAATATAATCAATAGTGCATTTTAATATGGTACCATATAAGACACATATACAATAACAAACACCTTAAGTAAGAAAAGCTAGACCAGAAAATTCTATACCTTTGAGTGCCCTCCACACAATAACCCAAAAGTCGAACTAAGTTCTTGTGCCGTACATGACCAATCGCTTCAACTTCTACTCTAAACTCCTTTTCTGCCTGGCCTCTACAGTTCCATGAGAGTCAAATTTAGACATTTGCTTGATAAAATTTAGACTATTTATCTCACCCCCACAAAGCCTGTGAACTTACAGGTTGTTGAGAAGCTTCTTAACAGCAACTGGAGTTCCATTGATCAGATGACCATGGTATACAACCCCGTAACCACCCTCACCAAGGACATTATCCTTCGCAAATCTATTGGTTGCAACCTCCAAGTCCCTCAAAGTAAACCAGTGGCCCCAACCAAGGTGAGAGAACTCTGGGAGGCCTACTAAAGGACTAGGCGCGGTTATTGGATAGGAAGAAGATGATCTGTAGACTGCAAATGTCCCTGAACCTCCTTCTTCTCCAGACTGGGAACTAGCATCTTTATCCACATGATGGAAGGAGCCTGAATGACTATAAGTGTCTCCATGTCTTGATTTACCAAAACCCAAATGAGCCATTACCTTATCTGAGTCATTTTCACTAGTCTTGTCATGGTTGGTGAGTAGAATCCCATCACGGGCAACAAAGTTGTTAGACGAGACTTGCTCCACACTGACCTCCTTAATTTCCTTTGAAACTGCTGGAATTTGAGTGACAGGAAGGTTATTTGAAGTTCTTCTTAGCTTCCTCCGACTCCGAGCAGATAGACATAGTGCTAATGCGACAAAGAAGCAGAACATGAAAACCCCAATACCTATACCAATCACCACCCATATCTTCAGGGCAAAAAGACCTGTCTTTTTGGATAGGCCTTCCCTCAGAGCAGTATAATCAGATGACATATTTCTGATGACAACAAAATACGTACATCAGAAATAGGAATCCCAGGTGAGTGCTCAATAATTGCACAAACTGTCTCTTAGGCATACAGAAGATGCTTCAAATCAGTAAGAAATTTTGTTGCTAAACTAAATGTAATTCAGATACATATGGATTAAGACAGGAACAAATACTATCAAGAAAAATCTTATTGTTAAAATTGACATCAATGCACTAACAGCCAAGACACTAGAACAAAAGATAACATGGTTATCCAAGCAGATTCAGTGCCATCGTCTACATGATTACTCTGAATCTCTATTTCAAATTGTTCAAGACATTAAGCTACAGTGACAAGTGGCAACTTCAAGGGAACAGGTGCATATAAACAACAACTTGGACAACCTCCACTATTCAACATAGAGAGGGGCAACTCCAAAGCAAAAGCAAAATCACAACAATTCAAGCAAGCAAACAGACAGCAGACAACAGCAAAGGAATTTAAAGGCTCACATAAGGACACCAAATAAAAAGCAGAATATTTCTGTTTTAGTCTAGAAATCAATTAGTGTAGTTGTATTTGGGAAGGATTCATCTTTTGGTCTGCAAATATAACCAACATTTCAAGACAGATACGTGGCTGGGATTTCGGTTTTGAGATCCAATCCTTTCTCTCAAAAGAAATAAAATAATAAAAATAAAAAAGAACAGCCTAAAAAGTAATGAAATGTAACAATCTGAATTATTCAGTTTGTCTAGAAAAAAGACTCCCCAAATCAAAAGCTCTAACTAATTCAAAAGGCCATATATTCGACCATTTCTCCCTTTCTTTCTCAGAAAAAAAATGACCTAAAATTTCAGCAAACCCTTTCAAGTTTCTCATTTTTTTGGAATCCGCAAATCTCAAATGTCTGCAAAAGCACAAAAGCTTCTTTTTAAAAAAAAAGAAAAACGCCAACGAGTGACGGGTTAAAAAAAAAAGAACCCTCTAATCATCAACCGAAGAGAGCAAAAATCAAATTTTGTTCACACATTCATTTTCTTCTATCAATTAAACCCTCATTTCCACCTTCAAAGACCTAAAAATTACCAACAAATCTTCAGAAAAGGACCAAGAAATCCAAACATTTAAAAACAAAAATACTCTACAGAATCCAGCAAGACTTCAGAAAAACTCTTGTCATCATTCTACAGCCAAAAAAATCTAAATCTAAAGTTTAACTGCACCACTCGATTTACATAGTTCACAACACATTACACCTATCAAAATTGAAAGGAAAAAAATGAAAAAAAAGGTAAGAAACGGCACCCAAATCAAAGTTCCAGACTCTGACAGTACCTTCCTCTCGAGATCTCCAGCGAGAGCCACCTCCTCCTTCCGTCCTAACCCTAACCCCAACTGTAGACGGTCCCACTCCCTGCGCTGCGATTCACACTCAAATCCACACCCAGAACTCCCGGGGCGAGCAGATCCCAGGGAGCTTGGGTGCCGAAATGGGGGGTCTCTGCGGGCGGTCCAAGCGCAATGCCGCCTCAAATCTGTGCCGCTGAAGAGAAAGGAGCAAGCTTTCCCCTGAAAGCTTAACTCTATCCTTTGAAAGAGAGGTGTTTGCTCGTTGGTTCGTAGAGGAACGGAGAAATGGGACATGGAAGAAGAAGAGACAGAGAGAAAGAGAGAGAAGCGGTGGAGTTATCAGCGGCAGGTGGTGATCCAGAGAGATGCATCACAGAGTGCAGCAATAAAAGTGAGGGGTTTTTTATGGGCAATTTTTTTAATAAATGTTCGAATTTAATTTCAAAAATAGACCGCCCGAAATTTATTTCTAAAAATCAACTATCCCGGCGTGACGTGGGCGATGAGTTGTTTCCCGCCAGCGTGCGGGAAGCGGCTTTAGGCGGTTTTTTTTTTTTTTTAATAATGCTAATTGTATTTCGGTTAGCTTACATCTAGGGGTGCCATCGGATCGGATACGGATTGGATATTACCTCTATCATATCCATATCCGCACCAAACCTTCAGATACGGATACGGATACGGATATTGGCGGATGTAAAAAAATAATATCTGTATCCGTCAAAATCGAATATCAGACATAAATCGGATATTAGCGGATCGGATGCGGATACTAATCGGATATGTTAAAAATAGATATGATTAAAGATAAATTAAACAAAAATACTTATATTACTTTTTATCTCATCTACTACAATAATAAATGTGATACATACTATGATATTATTGTGTACATATCAATACATTCATCGTATTCATTGTCATTTGACTTCTATAACAATAGATTACACGTCCTCCGGTGCTAAATGTCGATTCGGATGCCTTGGTTGATGTCGAAATACTCAAAATATCTTGTGGTGCTCTTGCAAGAATCGAATACTTTTCACTATTACTTTTTCACCAACTCAAAATATCAAAATTTAATGTCTTATTCTATTGAAGAATAGTCTTCTCCATACTGATATCATTATGAAGCACGCAACATTCGGATATCGGATCGGATACGAATAAGATATTACTTTTACCATATCCGTATTCGCACCTACCTTTCGGATACGGATGCAGATATGAATATTGACAGATGTGAAAAAATAATATCTGTATCCGGATTGGAGGAGGATTCGGATGCGGATATCCGCGGATAATCCTTATCCGATGGCACCCCTACATCCCTGTGAACTGACCGATCCACAAGAAGAGAGTGGAAAAAAGAAAAAGAAAAAGAAAAAGCTGAAAGAGGAATAAGAAATAAGGAATCAATGTTGTTCTCTCTTTTGAAAATGGAGACGGACACAGATGGACGAATAAAATTTTTATACGAGTCACGGGATAAAAAAAATTTCGATCAGCTTTGAAAATTGTACTGCATTACATTGCTGTTAGACTGATAAGTGAATCACACTGACAATTTATGAGAATATAATACGTGTAAAATTAATAATATAATAAACATTATTCTTGTTCGTACAGAATTGAACTAAGATCCTCGCTGGCCTTGTCAACCTAGGGCAAAAAAGTAAAACTCAGCTTTGAATTTAATAGCAGGATTTTTCGGATGCTTGTCCTAGGTATTTTGCCACCACAACAGCAATAGTAACGTCAAAGGAAACAATAGCATTTATTGCTACATCAATGTTTGTTTACAACCAGTCACGTTGACAGGTCACGGTACGAGTTCATTAGGAGGTGTTTGTTGCAAGGAAGTGAGCGGAAGTAAGAAAATAGGGAAGTATAATTGTTCACTTTCTTATCTATTCAAATACCGAAAAAAAAAATAAGACAACTTCTTTTTCTTTTCTCTTTTCTCTTTTACACAACAATTTCCTCGGTTTCAGAGTGTTACAGTTAATTTTGTGATCATGTAAATTTCATTTTAATAAGTTGTAGCACAAAACAATTAATTTTTTGATCATGTAAATCTCACTTGCATTCTAATTGCAGTACATTTTTTATTTTTCTTAATTAATTTTTATTTTAATAATATTTTGCGGTCAACTTTGTGGTCAACTTTTTCACTTTCACTTTTACATTACCATCCAAACATTAGAAAAGACAAAATATTTTTCAAACCACACTTCCCAACAACATCCAAACACCGGAAAATTTACTAACTAATTACCAGTTTTAAGGGAACTATTACCACTTCCTCACTTTGACCAAAAACAAACGCCCTACAATACAAATTTGAGCTGCCAGGTTTGAGATTCGGCAACCCCTCACAATGCCTGAAACTCAAATTTGAGCTTTCTTCTTGATCTAGGCTAATTCTGAACTAAACTTTGAAACTTTTAAAAAGTAAACTCTTGCCCGAATTTGTCAACTCCGGACAAAAAAGTTATCGCACGAGATCCGTCACCTGCAACACCGGCGGGGTGAAGCGATCTAATGCCTGCGCGACGCAGCGCTGGCCTGTAGAGGGCATTTTTTTGAAAATAAATTTGCAAGAGGTCTGTATCTAAAATTAAGGGCCTGTTTGTTTCGTTACAAAACGTCGCAAGTCGTAAGTCGTAAAATGAGAATGGAAAAAGTAAACTGTAGCAAAGAAAATATATTGTGTTTTACGGTATTTGATTGATAAAGTGAAGTGTAAATGGAAAAGTATATTGTGTTTTACGGTGTTTGGTTGATAAAGTGAAAGTGTAAATGGAAAAGTATATTGTGTTTTACGGTGTTTGGTTGGTAATGTAAAAGTGTAAGTGGAAAAGTTGACCACAAAATTAACTGTAGCAGTGATTTAAATATTATAAATACTATTAAATTAAATTTACTATGCAAATTAAATTGTATTAATAAATTTTAGATAAAAAATTAATAATCTTAATATTTTATTTATAACAATAATATTAATAAAATATTAGTATAAATAGTAAAATATTACTAAAATATTAACTAAATAAATAATATAAAATTTTAAGAAAATCTAAAGAACGTTAATAAAATTTTAAGAATACTAATAAATATAAATATTAAAAAATCTTACAAAAATAATAAAATATAGTTATAATATTATAATATTAAAAATACTTGAAAATTATTATAATATATATTTTATTATAATAGTGTTGTAATATTATAGAAATATAAAATTAACAAAGTAAAATATAATTATAATTTAATAATAAATTATCATTATAGTATTATTATACTGAATTATTATTACAATATTAGCATAATAAAATATTAATATAATAATAAAATATATTATGATATTAATAAAGTAATTTTTATATTAAAAAATAATAATTAAATATATAGTAATTTTATATTAAAGTATAATATTGTTATATTAATAAAATATTAACTCTAAAGAAAATAATAAAAAATTGAATAAGTATTAATAAAATAATAAAGTATTAAATAAAATATTAAATTAAAATAGTAAATATTAAAATTTAAAACAATATTAAAAACAATAAAAAATAAAGATTAAAAATATTAAATAATTAAATTAGAAATTAAACACTATTTAAAATATTAAATATTTAATAATATTATATATTGATTATCAAGTAACTGTTTTGAACTGTAAGTGTACTACAAGTGAGAGTTACATGACCACAAAATTAACTGTAACAACTGCAAGTGAGAAAATATGAGTGTAAAAGTGAGATTTACATGACCACAAATTTAACTGTAGCAACTGCAAGTGGGGAAAAGAAGAGTTGCATTTTGCAACTTGTTTTTCAGCGAAACAAACAACGGAAAATGGAAAAGAAGTTTTACGACTTGCGTTTTGCGGCGTTTTGCGGCGAAACAAACACGCCCTAAATTTGAAATTAGGATTTATGCAAAAAAAAAATTGCCCTTTTTATTTAATCTTATTACTTGGTATTCTTCATTTTAGACCCTAAAAAAGCTCATTTTATTTATTAAAGAGAGGTTTTTTTTTATGGATTCTTTTAAAGATAAAGTCTTTTATGAGGGATTTTTTAAGAAAAAGTTGAAACGGCAGTAAAAAGTGGATCACACACTAAAAAATAGAATGTCAACTAGTTATTTTGATAAAGGCAAAAAAATACTGAATTTTTGAAATGCAATTACAGAAATGCTGAAATCGGCAGTAAAATACTGAAATTTTGATAAAGTCAAAAAAAAAAAAAAAAGAAAAAAAGATAGGGGCATCTATCACAATGGCCATATGCCAGGGATGCATTTTTTTATTTTTTTTATTTTGCAAATAGACTACAGTTCGTGTATTTTTTTGATCCAGACGGCAGTAAAATAAATCCAAATACTCAGTACGTTTAGATAACCGAATACAAATTTTAGGATTTTGATGGTGTTGGTACTCAATGCACGTTGAATTAGTAACAACATCATCAATGAGATGTTATCTTGTAACCCTCGGTTTCCTATGTACGGGTATCAATAATGGTATCTGATACCCAATGTAATCATCCTGGTAGCCGGATTGAGACAGTTTCAGCTCAAGATTTTATTTCCTAATATTTTAAATTTTCTAGATTTTCTGAAAATTTTCGTGAATTATTTGAGAACAATTTCAATTCGGGGTTGAAGGCTGACTCTGAAATTTTTTTTAATTAACAAATGGTGATGAATTTCAAAAATCGGACTTTATAGCAATGTTCAGGATGACATCTTCTATTTTTGTGAATTTTTGAGAATTTTTCTAGATTAATAAAGTTTAATCCAATAAGCTAATAATCAAATGCTGATTTATTAAAAAAAAAAATAATAATAATAAATAAATAAATAAATAATCTAGAACCAACCCCATTAACAAAGGCTACAGGTTTTGAACCCGTGACCGCCAACAAGGAATGAAATGCACCAACCAGGATGTATTATTGGTATGTTGCTTAGGATAGCAATACATATATTTTATATATCATATTTAACCAATGTTTTTCCCTCCATCCTCCCACACGTCTCCATCTGCTGCTCCTCTTCTCGTTCACATCACCCAACTCTTACAGTCTAAAACCAAATCCAAAATCATATCTAAATCCTAACTACCCAAATCATATCCTAACTAAATAAATCCTATCAAATCAAAATCCTAACTGACTCAAATTCTCTTTAATCCAAATATTTCTTCTTCTCTCCCCATTGGCAGCCAACACGCCATCACCCCACTTTTTCCACCCTGCAGTGAACACCCCAAAATGTTTCCCTTCACTCCACCATCACCCGGGCTGAGACTTCTTGGTCGTGCCCCACTCTACTCCTCTATGGTCGAACACCTTCCACCGAGTGCGAGCCACCATGAGTGCTTCCCGCATGTCGCGTCACCACCGCAGCATCCACCAAGCACTCCGCCCCATCTCCATCGTCCTCCCTCTGCCAGGAGCACCGTGCACATCACCAAACTTCTCCCGCAACCCGAGCTCCACCCGACCTCTCATCCGAGCCCCAGCTCCCTTCCTCGTTGCTCTCCCTTACTGTTGCCGCCATGGCCACTCATGAGCTTCTCCCCCGCAAGCGCCGGAGTCCAATCGGCGAGCGCGAACGCAGGCCACGCAACCCAGACCACCCCGCGGCAGCCCGTCCTCCTTCGCGGACTCCACCGCACACCAGAGCCCCCGCGTGCATGAGCCAAGCCATGGCCGAGTTCTCTCCTTCCACTTTTCAGGTTCTTCCTCCTAACGCTTCTTTGTACATGTATAATGATCTAGTCATTTTTCTACATTCCAGGTCTTTAATTGGTTTAATTTCTACACCTGTATCTATGTACCAATTTTCTGACCTTACCTTTTCTATTTTTATGGTTCTTTTAATATTTTCTTTCAGCTTAATTTGTCTTGATTGTCTACACCCACTAGTTTTCCAACATTCTTAATTACATGTCTTATAGTCTTATAATCACATTAGAAAATTTTCTTTAGGTTGCCAGGTAGATATTTATCATATAGAACTCCCCAAGCATCTTTGGAACTCAGCATCCCACCCTGTAATTGTCCTGTAAGAAATTCCTTATTTCTTTTGTTTAATTGATCTATGATAATCAAATTGTGAAATTGGCTTCCCATTAATTTTGACATGCCTCATTTTCAATTCCAGTAACAATGGCATTGCATTTTACTTGTCAAAATTTTTCTCCACTTCTAGTTTAGCATCTATCTTTATTCTCATATTATTTGATTAGCACCATCATATGTAAATAAGACGTACACACCTCAGGCATGCTGCCTCCTCTGTTCTTGCCGATCACTCCATGCCGAGATCCCTCCTCTCCGGCGAGCTCCGTGGCAGTAAAGATCCCCACCTTGCCGTAACCCACGGCGACCCCTGCGACCTCCACGGACCTGGCCACCATCTCTGCGAGCTCCGTAATTATCATCATCGAGCTCCGCCATCACTGGAATCGAACATTCCCACATGAGCTCTCCTTCTCCCCATCCTTGTGAATCTATTTTTGTGAGTACAGTGTATGTTATCATGTGAGAGTTATATATAGTGTGTTTTGGTCATACACATAGTTACTCTGAGCTCCACCTTTTATTTGTTGCATGCATAAGCATTAGCAAGAGACACCACAACCAGCATAGCTGAATTCCATAATCCTTGTTCCTTTTGTCATATTCATTCATAAACATATTGTAGTTATTCACAGTAGTGATAGATATATGTCATTTCATTTTGAGCTCCCAGAGGCCTTCATTATTTCCCTATTTTTTTTCATGGGTACCTTATAAATGTGTATTATAATGTACCTGGCATATACATGTAAATGTGTGTGTTATGTGTATAGATGTATGTGTGTGAGTGCTTGTATGTAAGTATAGATATATGTATGTATGTGGGTACAGTGTATGAATGTACATGTATTTATGTGTACATGTGTCCGTGTGTGTTCAGTTACGTGTTGTAGCATCTCGAATCCGTTCGGTGAGATCCGAACCAGTTGCAGAAGACCGAACCCTATCCGAATTTGTTCTCGTTGTGGACCCGATACATAGGCGATTCGAAGACCGATCCATGGGATGATCCGTAGATCAGTACCGGTTCGTGCAGTGAAGACCAGATGGCGATTCGGTTCCGAAACCGCTTCATTTCATGTGAGTGTTCTTTATTTTCTTATTGGATATTTCGGTATTATTTCATGTGAGTTGCTTTTAAGATATTCCAATAGATGTTATTTTATGTTTAGTTACTGTTCATGCACGTAAATAATTATTCATGATGATTTACACCTGTTAATTATTGTTCACGTCCACATATGTATATATATTGTCTTGTGGATGTATTTATCTCC
This sequence comes from Agave tequilana, assembly GCA_038442645.1. NCBI lineage: Eukaryota > Viridiplantae > Streptophyta > Magnoliopsida > Asparagales > Asparagaceae > Agave > Agave tequilana. The sequence continues at coordinate 41,136 of JAVJIF010024565.1, forward strand.
CTTAAATAAATCTTGTATATTATTCTTGATCCTGGACATCATGACACCCCTTAAAAACTTGACTGATTATACATAACATCTACCTGATAACTATTGGATTCACGTTATTGAAAGCTACTGGGAAATGATTGTTTGACCGTAATACCCTGTACAGTCTTATTGTTCATCGTATACACGGTTACTGATATTGTTCACCGTGTATACGATTACTGATTGACTGTTACTGTACTGATATTGTTACCGTCACCGTATCATCCCAGTAATCGAAATAACATGGATATTGATTGTTATAAATAATACTAACGAACTGACTGTACACCTGACACCTTTTACGGGACCTTGGCATGACTATATTACTGCTACCTGACATCTAGTACTTCTGTACCCTGAACTCCTGTATCCCCTATACTCATGTCCCATGCACTGTTACCCTGTTAATAGCACAGTCATACCGGCGTCCGGCGGAGCATGCCGCCTGATGTCGGGATGACGAGGATGTATCCCACAATCGTGCTAGCGTCCGGCGGATCCTGAATGGAACTAAATGCCACACGGAGCAAAGTGCCACACCATACATATGGTGGGGGCCACCTCTTGAATCCGTGGGGGCCACCTCTAGAATCCATTTCCCTCAGAGCAAAGTGCCACATGGAGCAAAGTGCCACACCACACACGTGGTGGGGGCCACCTCTTGAATCTGTAGGGCTATCTCATGCCTGTGTCGCTTGGTGTTAGCGTGATAAGCATTCTCAGTGCATATTAACATCCACCGTACTTGTATGATGATAACGCCATGAGCACATGTTGTTTGGTCTCTCCCCTATTCGAATAATGGTACCCGCATATCGGAGTTCGGATGAGTTCTACTGGAAATGCGGGCTCCAGTGTGAACTGTCGGTGTTGTGGGACGCCGGTGGGAAAGAGACAAGAATAACAAAGGACACTAATGATTATTATTGAATAATTTGAATGAAATACATTGTGTTATGCCCTGAATTGATACTCTGCCTTATGACATGTCACCATACACATGACCAGATTATATACCAGACTAGTGACATATGTTAGGTTACACATTTAGACATCAGTTGGTTGTTACAGTTGTTTTACTTGCCTTTTTTTCTGCATACTTTTTCATATTATTGTTATTCAGTTATTTATTTATCATGTTATTTAGTGTTTGCAGTTATCTGCAGTTATCTGTTATTATTTTGTGCACATTGTTTATATGCACGAGCATTCCTTTTTACACACACTCACCAGGTCGCTTTCTGACGACCTTGGATTTGTACGTCCAGATATTGGATGCTTTATTTTTTTGTTCAGGTGTTCGATGAGACCGTACGCTTCGCGAAGAGCTGGAGCTTCTCTCTATTTGATTCTGGTATTCTTTCCTTTCTTTATTCCTGCTATTATTCTTGATTCATGTATATCACACAGCTTCCATTCTATTCCTTATTTCATTTGAGATCATGTGTAGCCTTATATGTATTATTGCAGTGATAGCTGATTATTATAGTTCTGATTTATAGCTTGTTCAGGTTACTTTAGGCTTAGCGTATATATGTGGGGTATTTTCCTCGCGTATATACGTTGCCGACTCTTGTTGCGACTCCGTTTTCCGGTATCTTGGGAAGCAGGGCGTGACATATCTCATTTATAATAATGTGATGAAGTAAGGATTCATTAAGGCCATGTTTGACTGTCGGAAAACAAACCAATAAAAGAGTATGTGGGTCTCGTTTGTTTAGGTTATAGGTACTTTTTAAGTTTTTAGTTTGAAATTCTGACACATCACTGTAACTGTAAAAAGTTAAGTTGAAAATATGAGATCCACGTATTTTTTTCTTTTAAATTTTCACAACAAGCATGAAGCACTTGAAAAGTCAATAGAACTCACGTGTCAGAACTAAAAAAATTGAATTTTCATCGACTTTGAGAGCAACCAAGATCTTTTGTAAGTGAGAGAAAACTGACAACACTATTGTAATGACCCGGAATTCTGATTTTGATGAAACCCTCAAAAAAAAATTTCAATTCCATAAAAATGACAACCAAACAAAAATTTAAGATTTTACCTTTTTGAAGCCTAAAAACACAGTGATTTTCCTTCTCATTTTTTAGAACCAAACAGGACCAAGGGGTAGTGAAAAAGAAAAGGAGAGAGTACATCGGGCGTGTTTGGTTACAAGTAGGGGTGGCAGACGGGTCGCGACCCGCCAGACCCGACCCGACCCGACCCGGAGTTAGCGGGTCTGAGTTTGGGATAATTGGGTTTGGGTCTGTAGGCTATTTAAAAATCATTAAAAGACAAGTCATCAAAAAGCAGAACTCCAGACGCAGGGCTAGTCTCAGCATCACTACAGCTCTAAGGCATGAGGGTCGAAACCCGCGTCTCGGCGGCCCCACTGCAGCACTAAGGCGCGAGGGTCGAAACCCGCGTCGCAGCCCCACTGCAGCACCAAGGCGCGAGGGCCGAAACCCGCGTCTCAACCCCACTGCAGCACCAGGGCGCGAGGGTCGAAACCCGCGTCTCGCCCCACTGCAGCACCAAGGTGCGAGAGTCGAAACCCGCGTCTCGGCGGCCCCATTGCAGCACCAAGGCGCGAGGGTCGAAACCCGCGTCTCAGCCCCCACTGCAGCACCAAGGCGCGAGGGTCGAAACCCGCGTCTCAGTTATAACTGCCCTCGTTATGGGGTCAATCACTGCCTACATAATGAGAAAGTTAACCCCCATTGTGGAGTGTTTTTGGGGGGCACGTTCACCTCTGAAACCTCTATAAATAGCCTCACTTGCTATTGAGAGGGGTCGATTTTTGGTGGATCAGATAATTTGGGGAGAAGAATTTGACTTGTGAGCTGCCACAAGAAAGGAAAGAAAGTTCAACTCTTCAAGCAACTTGCTGCGTACAAGCCAATCTTTGCATACAATCTCTTTGAGATTCCTGGTCAATCAGGAGCTGTGTCACTCCATCGACCATCCAAAGAGAAGATCCCCAAGAGTTCTTGACGTTCACCCGGTCAACGAAAAACGGAAAACAAGATTCACTTTCCACCGCCACCTGAAGAACCCAGCACTAAATAAAGGGGAGATTCAAGTCTCAACATCTTCCCTCTCTTATAATTGGAGTGTAAATCCATTGTAATCTTTCAATTGATTCAAGAAAATTTTACAAGGAACCCTATTCTCCCATCAAACAAGAGATGGCGACTCCGCTGGGGACTACTTTCTCCACTGACGAGCAAGTGGTGGCGCAAGGTGACGTCATCTATATGGGGAAAACGGTCGAATCACTCGTCGTGAAATTCGACTAAGCAAAGTATGAAGAGTTCCTTTCTTCCGGCTCCAAGAGCCCAAAGGCCCGGCCTACCGCAGGGTCTCTATGGGGATTTGCCCCGGAGTCCGCTCTGAGATCCTCTCAGACGCGACTGCTGTGAAGGATGTCGTGGCTAATCGCGTCATCCGTAACGCTCGCGTCAACGTCTCTCAGGAGACCCGCGTGGTTAACCTTCCTGATGTCCAGCCAGTCCATCCTCTTCCTCAGCACCAGGTCGTCGGGTGTTCCCTTCAACCTCCACGACGTAACCGGAGGCGTGCGCGTCAACTACAAGTTGGAACAACTGATTGTCCAACAGAGGTAGGACGTGAGGTCCAGACCAGCGTCTCTTCTGTACCACATCCGATACGTGAAGTCCGCGTTTGGCAGCCCAAACGTGAGGTTCACCAGGCTGGCTCTTCTGAAGCCCCGCTCCCCAAACGTCAACGCGAAGCTCGCCAAGCACAAGAGGCACGCGCCTCTAGGCACGGGGCCCAGCAGCCCTGCATTTCTCAAGCGTCTCTGTTTAGACGCAATAATCAGCAACGCGAGAGCTGCGTCTCTTATCAGCAGAGACGCCAGACTCGCGTTTCGAAGCCACGACGCAAGAACTGCATTCATGAGCCTCGTGTCTCTGAGCCTTGCGACCCAGCTGCGCGAAGCAAGGATGCCTTCCACCCTCAACATTGCGAGGCTAATCTCTTCGATCCCCCTCCCATGGATCTAAGGGATTATTTGACAAGGAAGAGAAGTGCTAATCGAATCACTTCGTCATGTTACTGCGAACGGCTTATCACAATGCTCTCTCAATGCCGTTGCAGTTCAGGTGCAAACCAGCAGTCTCTAGCTAGACAGTTGACCCTGATTCCCCGATCAGCTAAAAGAAATCGTTCCCACAGGAGGAGGATTTTCTCTGATGCTGAATATCCTGAGCTCACTGCGAACATGACAAGCAGGAGTAGGGGAAAGCAACCTGCGGTCAGCTCCGATGAGTCTGACACTGAACCGGAAGGAGTGTACCGACACACTCGCACTCGGACTGGGGTAATTCCCCTGATCAATTATAGTGCTCTGGCTCGGGGCATTGAGATAAATGACTCGCATTCCGCTATTGCAGAGTCACAGGCTTCAAACTCTTCTATAGAGAAAGAGGCCTTTATATATATGACAAGCACTCCTGAGGAGACAGCTAGGCGCTTGGAGCAGCAAGCCCAGGTCCAGAAGGAACAATTCGAGATGATTCGTGCTCAACAAGAATCTATCGACTCCCTCAAGCAGATGCTCGCACAGTTGCTTGAAGATAGAGGAAATCAATCGACAAAGCCTCCTCTAAAAAGTCTAAAGGCAAACGAAAAGAGGGAGAAAGCTCATCTTCTGTACATATAGAGGAGAAAGAGCAGCCTACTTCTGATTCGTATAAATCCTCGTCGCAAGGTAAAGACGACCGAGATCAGGGAAGGGTTCATTCTAAAAGAATGAGTCAATTGGATCAACGTCTTAAGGCCCTTACCAACCGAAAAGGCCTGCAAGAAGCAGAAGTGGTTCGGCCATATCCGACCGAGTGGGACCTTGTTCCATACCCTCCCAAGTTCAAGGCTCCGACCCTCCAAACATTTGATGGGAAAGGTTCACCGAACCAACATATCTACTACTTAAGTCTCAAACAGGGAATGTGGTAGATAACGATGCCATCCTGGCACGTTTGTTCATCGGCACCCTAGCCTTTGAATGGTTCATGAAGCTCCCAGAAGGCTCCATTAAGAATTGGGGCAATTTAGAGAAGCTCTTCCTAACGCGCTTCTTTGAAGATGATTCAGAGGTCACCATGCCTACTCTTTTGGCCACCAAGCAGCGAAAGGGAGAATCTGTCAAATCATTCGTAGAAAGATTTCGGAATGTAACACTCCGATGTCCAAGCGGTATGACCCAGGTCACCCTGGTGGAAACATGCTGCCACAATCTACAAACTTCGCTCCTCGCCCAAATAGGAGTTGCCGAAAGCCGCACCTGAAAACAATTGATCCAGCAAGGTGAACAGGCTGAAGAAATTGTCGCCCGAGTTAGGGCAGAAGAAAACAAACCCAGACCGAGAGGTCGATAAGGCGTGCGCCATACACATCCCTCCAAGCGAAAAGGAAGGATAACTTGGCGACAGAGACCAAGTCCCTCGTCAACCTCAACCGGTTAAGGAAAGTGGCTCTTCAAGCCAACCACGCGCCAGCAAGCAGTATTCCTTCAAGGATGAACATGTCGACTCGCTCTTCAATTTACTTAACAAGAGCAACAGACTGAAGCTTCCTGAAGCTAGGCGCCCTGAAGAAGTCGGTAAAACTGATAGTCCCAACTACTGCTTGTATCATAGGATGCTGGGACACCCCACCAAGAGCTGTTATGTCTTCAAGGACATCCTTCAGGCTTTGATTGACGCAGAGGTATTAAAACTCCGTCCAGAGCAGAAGAAGGTGACAGCCAATATGACGTCATTTCTCCAGTTTGGAAGACAACCTCCAACACCCTCTAGAGTAGTCCCTGTCCCAAGAGGGGAGCTAAGGATGGTCAACATAGACCCTCACCAGCAGCAAGAGAAGGGCCTTGTACCTGTTCACCTCGGGGAGAAGTCATGTGGGTTCACCCCGACCTTGTGGACGGCCAGCAATGGACCACTGTGACCAGCAGAAAGTCCAAAGGCAAAGCTAAAGCTTCATCCTGTAATGTGATATGTGCCTCTTCTCGGGAAGCGGAGACTGATGTTCCCTTGCTGACTGATTCAGAAGAGGATGAAATCACCTAGAGGGGGGTGAATAGGTGATATAGCTAATCAATGAACTCAATGCGGAATTTAAAAACTTAATGCAATACACTCAAGTGCAATCAACAAGTGATGCACACACAACCAAGCCAAGCAATTATGAATGCACAATATGAATAGTTGCAAGGCACAAAGTAAAGAGAGAGATAGAGAGAGAGTCAATGGATCAAGCGCAAATAACAAGATATGTTTCGAGGTTCGAGCACCCAGCTCTACATCCCCGCCTTCGACACACGAAGGATTTCTAATCCACTAGCTAGTCCACAAAGAACTCTCACAAGGAGTACCCAACTCCTCTCTTTACAACCACAACCTCCTCCTTGAGGCAAGCTCCAATCCAACAAAACAATCACCTCACAACTTGAGGGATTAGCACAAAGCAAACAAGGATCACCTCACCACTTGAGGGATACAACCCAATAGCACAACCTCCTCAACACAATGAGGGAAAGGCACAAAGCCAAGCTAAGTTAGGGTTTATAACTTGGTGGTCTAACAAACAACCACAAACAATTTATTTCTCCCACACAAAGATCCTATAGAAGAGATAGTAGATTTTAGCTCAAGTGTGGAGAAAACCAATGGAATGGAAATCAAAATCACAAAGAAAAATTCTTGGAAAAAACAGAAACCAAGATATAGAAGATGAATCAAAACTCTTTTCCCAAAAACCCTTTTCTTTGGTTTTTCAAACCCTAGCAAAAACTCCAAATAGATTGTTCAATATGAGTTCAAAAACTTCTTTTGATTGCTGTGAAAACACCAGAGAGTAAGAAAAAATTCGCACCAAAAATTCTTAGAGAAAACAGGCCATGAATGGGGTATTTATATCCCCCAGAAAAATATAGCCGTTGACAGCAGAATCTGCCAAAAATACACTACCGTCGACCGCTCGGTCGACCGTCCAACGGTCACATTTTGACCGTTGGCAACTGACGGTCGACCGCCCGGTCGACCGAAAAGAACAGAGAGCACTGCTCTCTGGTCCGGTCGGCCGGCCGGCCGACCGTCCCACTGTGCTGCCAGACGTGCACAGCTCTGTGCACGTCGGTCGACCTCTGGGTCGACCGGCCCTTGGTTCGGTCGACCCAGCGGCCGACCGAACTGGCCTGTCAGCCAATGTTCTGGGTCAGAAAAACAGGGTAAAAATTATTCTAATAAATTCATAAAAACTTGTAAAAATACACAAAAATAGTTTTCTCATTTTATATTGAAATATAAACATGTGATAAAATTTCATCACAAATAACAAACATTTTCAAATATTTTTGTGTCTTATCATTTTTACCAAGATCCAAAACTTGTATTTTCTAAAACTTGGATTTTTGAATAGAAAATACATTTTGTCTAGAACTTATCCAAATACAAAAACATGATATTAAACAACATTTAGGCATGATGTATATGAATATAATCCTATACATGAAACATATATATATATATATATATATATATATATATATATATCCATGTTTTTGTCAATAATTCCAAAATATGTTTTGTTAAAAATACCAAAACATAAAACACATGAAATAGACTATCAAACTAAGTTTGTCAAAGAAGATGAAGCATGCATGTATATAGAACAAATCTAATATACATTAAACCATGTAAACTTGTTTTGATATAATATCTATTCATGCAAACCAAGATCGGTTAAATCAAAAACCAAAACATGAAACGTGTGTGTTGTGAACTTGAGCATATCATACTATTCTAATCTTTACAATTTGGATCTAAACACAAAACTAAACTATGGTACCGATGTCTTCTTATAGAGCGCAATCTCCAAGCCGACTCGATCCAACACTTTTTGATCACCGAGCAAGTGCTATATATGATCTTTGACGCTCGGGCTCTTGAGTCAACATGTGAAAGCTTCCAAATCATCTTGTTGAAGCTAATCACCAACTAATAACTTGATTAATGATCTGAAACTAAATAACACAAGATTATTAGTACACATAACTACTGAGTTAATCATCATCAAAACTAGAGTGGAAGGCCTTTGGGCCAACAGAGGAAACAATAGCTCTGGCCACAGAACCCAACCAACTTGTGGCGGAAACCCGTTCGGGTCAGTCATATTTGAAAAAGTATGACGAAATGGCGGCAACTCCCCCAAAACCCGCTACAGAGTCAGCCAAGCCCTCCACAAAACAACCCGTGGAGAGACAGAAAGAGCTTCGGTTTTCTAAAGTTCTCTCGAAAGACATCGCGGAAGGATCCACAACACCTTACCGCTTTGATGTCCTGACTAAATTAGCCAATATCCCGGCTCGAATTACTCTTTATGAGCTCCTCAGGCTATCGAAGTCAACCAGAGAAGCTTTACAAGAGGCCCTAGCTAATGCTGAGGTTTTCATAAACCAAGTGTCGATTGGACCACAGGAGGAAGATGTAGAGGATTGCCTCCATGCCTCCCAAAATGCTCCCTGCATCACCTTCACAGCAGATAATATGCAGGTCAAAGGGAAACATGATCGACCCCTGTACTTCACAGGGTATATTGGTTCATCTGAAGTAAGCCGCATTCAGGTGGGTCCCGGGTCTGCATTGAGCATTATGCCTCGCCGGTTCATGCAACATCTAGGGATTCCTACTCACCGTTTGAGCGCTACCCAGACTGCCATTTATGGGTTCAATGCCAATGGTACCCGTCCAATGGGGAATCAAGCTCAAATGCCAGATCGGGGACCTAAAGTCGGAAGTGACATGCTACGTGATCGATGCCGACACTTCCTACAATCTGCTGCTGGGACGACCATGGATTCATCGTAATTCTATCGTTCCCTCCACTCTCCACCAAGTCATGAATACATCAATGGAAGTGGAAAGGTACGAACGTTGATTGCCGAAAGGCATCCGTTCAAGGGAGTCGAGAATTATTTCACAGATTCCCTCCTGTATCAGGACTCTGTGGAAATAGACGAAATCCCGTAACCAGAGGAGCCAGACTCTGGTAATGAAGCCGACACCGAGCCGGAAAAAGAAGAATGCATGTGGGAACTAGATCCACTTGCAACAAGCATTAATAAGCTCGATGTTGATAACACCGCCGATGATGTAGGCGGATGGTATATTAATGAAGAATTAGATTTGGCTTATTTCTCTGTGTTCGCTTCTGATTCAGTGCCGTCAGACACTAGTACTGAAGTGGATGATGACCTCTGGTCGGCAATGGATTCTTTGACATCATTGCATGTACCAGTGAAATCGTCCTTCGAAACATACCGAGATGCCGGTAATGCACAAGAATCAATATTCATGGTTCCAGTGAGACGGAAAGGCCAAAAACTAATTCTTTTCGGGGGAATTAAGTCCGAACCAATGTCCCGTGAAGAATTAGAAAGCAAGAAGGAACCCCCTCAGTTCGATCATTATGAGCCAAATGCACTCAGAATGATGGAAAGCATGGGGTATGATCTGACAAACGGTCCAGGGTTGAATTTTGGCAAAGGAAGGAGACACTACTCCGATCTTTTGTGCCAAAAGGGAAAACCCCTGATTATTATCATCAGACTCGCAGGGGTTGGGCTATGTGTCAACCCCGATCCCATCAGCCTCTGACTCTGAAGAGTCATTAGGCCATGATTACTCATCGGGCACGTCATCGTGGGAGTCAGATATTAGTGTCGGCGACATCTTCAGAGAACTTTCAGTAAATATGGTTTCAACAAGCCACCTGGAAGACACAGATGAAGAAATGATCCAATCCGATACAGATCCTTGGATCAAGCACTTAAATGCTCTTTGGGATACTCGCTTTGAACAGCGCGAGCCACCCACAGAAGATAAGGTTGTTCAGATCAATCTAGGAGATGAGGCTAATTCTAAGCCCATCTTTATAAGCGAAGGTCTGTCACCTTCTGAGAAAAAGGATCTAATATCTCTTGTACAAGAATATATAGATGCCTTCGCCTGGAATTACGAGGACATGCCTGGGCTTGATCCTCGAGTGGCTATGCATCACCTCAATATTAATACGGGCTAAAGCCTGTCAAACAACAACAGCGACGATTCCGTCCAGAAGTAATGGAGGCCATTCAATCAGAAGTCAGAAAACTTATAGACTCTGGCTTTATTAGGAAAGAACAACATCCTGATTGGGTAGCCAACATTGTCCCCGTTGCTAAAAAGAACGGAAAGATCCTGATCTGCATTGATTTTCGTGATCTGAACGAGGCTTGTCCTAAGGACGAATTCCCACTGCCAATCACAGATGTCATGATTGACAATACGTGTGGCTTCGAGCGAATGTCCTTCATGGATGGATTTTAAAGATATAATCAAATCAAAATGTATCCTGACGACGAAAAACATACCTCTTTCAGGACACCACTGGGGTATACTGCTACACCGTCATGCCCTTCGGATTAAAGAATACAGGGGCAACATATCAAAGGGCTATGAATGTCATTTTTCACGAGCACATGCGCAAAACGGTGGAATGCTATGTTAACGACATCGCAGTAAAAAGTCGCGCTAAAGTGTGATCATATCTGATTTAAAGGTTGTCTTCGACATCATGCGGGCCCATCAATTGAAGATGAACCCCACCAAGTCCTTCCTGGGGTGGCCAGTGGCAAATTCCTAGGATTTGTCGTAACCTCCACGGGATTCATTTGGATCCGGAAAAGATTCGCGCTATCCAGGAAATGCAACCTCCGAGAAACCTCAAGGAGCTCAGGGGATTGAAAGGACGATAGCGTACATCCGAAGGTTCATCTCAAATCTCTCCGGAAGATGCCAACCCTTTACCAAATTAATGAAGAAGGGTGTTTCGTTCATTTGGGACAACGCTTGCCAGCAAGCATTTGAGGAAATTAAACAGTACCTCACACAACCACCAGTCCTTATGGCTCCGGTGTCCGGGAACCTTTCCTGATATACGTCCGAGCAATAGATCATTCTTTAGGAGCTTTACTAGCTCAGAACGATGATCAAGGACGATAGCAAGCGATCTACTATTTGAGTAGAACAATGATCGGGGCCGAACATCGATACAACCCGATCGAGAAGGAATGTCTGGCATTGGTGTTCGCTGTTCAGAAAATGGAAAACTATTTGGTAGGCCAAACTATAAATGTCATATCAAAAGTCTACCCCTTGAGGTTACTCATGACGAAGCCTTCATCGTTAAACGGCCGACTGGCAAAATGGGCCATATTGCTATCCCAATATGAAATGCACTTTTTATCACAAAAAGTTGTGAAGGGACAAGCGGTTGGCGGACTTCTTGGCTGAGCATCCAGATCCGAGGGCAGCCAAACTTTACGAGGATCTCCCAGTTGAGGTCGTTGAAGTCTGCTTGACCCAGACATCTTTCGAAAGGCAAGTGTGGCAACTTTCTTTTGACGGTGCATCGAGAACAAGCCCAAAAGGACATATAGTAGCGGGAGTAGGGGTAGTACTCATATCCCCACAGAACTATGTGATTCCTCGAGCCGTCTCATTAACCGAGCCTGTTCCAAAATGTAGCGGAATACAATGCCCTCTTGATTGGGATGCAACTCGCCGATGAGATTGGCGTTAAAAATCTCGAGGCGTATGGTGACTCTAAACTTATCGTCAACCAAGTTCGCGGGGAGTACGAAGTCAGACATGAAGATCTAGTACCCTATTACAACGCAACTGTCCACATAGCCGAGAGGTTCATAAACTTTACATCGACCATGTACCACGTAAGCAAAACGCGCATGCAGATGCACTGGCGTCTCTCGCTGCCTCTTTAGCCCTTCCAGCTGGAGTAGTAGAGAAAATATTTATCCACAGCCACGACCTGTATTGCCCGAGAATTGCCCCTGAGGATTACCAGAAGCCAACGGAAGATTGTCAAGTCAAAGAATCTCTTGAATCGTCAACCGGCCCAGAGCCTAGAGACTAGCGATTCCTTACATTGATTATGTCTTGTACGACATCTTGCCTGATGATACTAAAGAAGTGGCTGTCATTAGAAGGAAAGCCCCAAATTCTACTATAATGCGATCACGCGAACATTGTATCGTCGATCGCATGACGGATCTTGCTTTGCTGCCTATCACAAAAAGAGGCACAGGAGGTATTGAAAGAGCCCATAGCGGCACATGTGGAGCCCATCAACCTGGCCCAAAACTTGGGGATCGACTCTAAAGGTTGGGATATTATTAGCCTAAGATGATCTCTGACGCCATCACTTATGCCAAAAGATGCCACGCCTGCCAAGTGCATGGTGATTTCATTCATCAAGCACCAGGGTACCTTCACTCTACAACTTCTACCTGGCCATTTGAAATGTGGGGCATGGATGTAGTTGACCCCATCAGCCCACCGTCATCAAAAGGACATCGGTTCATTTTAGCCATAACCGATTACTTTTCTAAATGAGCTGAGGCCATTCCGTTGAAGGAAGTAAAGTCGTCTGATGTGATCAAATTTGTTAGACATCACGTCATTTACTGTTTTGGTGTGCCTCGGCGAATCATCCATGACAATGGGCCCCAGTTCATCAGTCAAGCTTTCCAGAGGTTCTGCGCTAAGTTCAGAATCCAGAGTGTGTTCCTCGACAACCTATTACCCTACAGCTAACGGTCTCGCAGAAACTTCTTTCAACAAAACCATCGGCAAGCTTCTCAAGAATTCGTCTCGAAAGTCAACGTGACTGGGACGACAAGCTAGGCGAATGCTTATGGGCCTATCACATAACTGTTCGAACCCCAACTAAAGCTGTTTGGTGGGAGAAAAATTCGCGTAAAGTTTTCTTGAATCAATTGAAAAATTACAACGGACTTATACTCCGACTACAAGGGAGGGAGGATATTGAGTCTGAATTCTCCCTTGTTAATGCTGGGTTCTTCAGGTGGCGGTGGAAAGTGAATCTTGTTTTCCGTTGACCGAGTGAACGTCAGGAACTTTTGGGGATTTTCTCTTTAGATGGTGGACGGAGTAACACAGCTCTGTCGACCAAAATCTCAAAGAGATTGCAGGCAAAGATTAACTTGTGCGCAGCAAGTTACTTGAAGAGTTGGACTCTCTTTCCTTCTCTGTGGAAGCTCTCAAGTCAAGTTCTTCTCCTTGATTTCTCTGACCTGAAAAATCTCCTCCTTTTTTTTTTACCCTCCATAGCAACGGGGCTATTTATAGAGGTTTCAGGGGTGAACGTGCCCCTAAAAATACTTCACAATGGGGGTTAACTTCCTCATTATGTGGGTGGTGATTGACCCCATAACAAGGGAAGTTATAACTGAGACGCGGGTTTCGACCCTCGCGCCTTGGCGCTGCAGTGCTGGCTGAGACGCGGGTTTCGACCTGCGCGCCTTGGTGCTGCAGTGCTGCTGAGACGCGGGTCTCGACTTGCACGCCTTGGTGCTGCAGTGCTGCTGAGACGCTGGTTTCGACCTGCGCGCCTTGGTGCTGCAGTGCTGCTGAGACGCGAGTTTCGACCTGCGTCTGGAGTTTGGGACTCTGCTTTTGACGACTTGTCTTAATGATTTTTAGACAGCCTACAGAACCCCTCCAAAGTTTTCGATATTCCGCAGTTAGCTGGGATGGATTTTGAAATACTTTGGACTCTAGCTAAATTCACCCTTCTCATGATTGGACTGACAATGCTCCGGGCTTGATCTATTTGGAGTATGGCCTTCGTGAGTGTATTGTGGAACTCTTTGAAGCCGCCAAAACTGATCGTGCTGAGTGTCTAGATACACAGTCTAAACCTCCCCGATGCTTTGAGTTTGTCGTTGGTGTACAGGGGTGGACAGTCGTCTGCTTGTGCCAGTGTACTTTTGAACTGAATTGCAGAAGTAAGGACAGTCGTCTGCTTGTTCTCCTTGTTTCCTTCATCGAACATCGAATCCTCGATCACAATGGCACCAAAGGCTAAGCATACTGCTTCGTCTTCAAAGGCCATCATCCTGAGACTCAAATGGGCGGTTCCTCCATGCAGAAACCCCTATTTCAAGTATAAAAAGCCACCGGACTTGATTTCCACTATTAAAAGGGTTTACAGAGTTCTTTTAACTCTTAAAATCCTTTTGAATGTGAACCGCCAACGCGTGCTCAAGCCCGTGTTTAATCGTCAGGCGCAGTTTTTTGAGTCGATCAACAGGGCACAGGTTTGATGACCTCTGCTTCTTTTATCTACTCGAATCTGCGTCTGCTTGTTGAAACACAGGGCCCTAATGAACCTTGCGCTTTGGATTCAACACTTAGAATATTTCTAAGTGTGAAAGATTCAGACGCAAATTTTTTATGACTCTTGCGCTTGTGAAATCAGATGCTGGTCCTCATGAACCTTGCGTCTGAGTCCAATACTTAGAAATTTTCATAAGTCTTGAATTTTTTAAAACGCGGGCTCCATACTAGCCTTGCGATCATTGGATCTGGACGCAGATTTTGATGATCTCCGCGTCTGGGTTTATTTCTCTGCGTTCGAGTTGTAAACACTTAATCATTTTCTTTCAGATTTCTGATCAAGTGTTATTTTCTTTTGTAGTGAGATATTCCTCCAATCCTCTCTCTAAAAAGTGCCACTTCGGGCACGTAGGTGGTGCTGACCGCAATTTAATCTTCGTGTTGCAGAAGACTGCTCCTGTGACTACTGACAAGTCGAAGGAGCGAAGGGAGAGGATCTCTAAGGTCGACATGAGACCTTCCGAGAAATTATGACCGACGGAGAATTTGAGACAGATTCACGTACTCCGTTAAGGAAACCAGTCTTCTCTTTGGGGACAACATTGGCGAAGATGGTAGCATCTGTATGACGGCGATTACAAGTGGCTTCGCCAGATAGGGGATAAAAATTCTTTCTCTCCAATATGAGAGAATGTATCCCTTATCCTATCTCCAGCACATGTCTGTCCACCGAGCAATGGAATGGGAGCTTACCCGATCTGTCCCCGGTGTCTCCCTCGGCATACTAGGCACCAAACTGTACACCTTGGGGGACACGGGAAGGAAATTTTTAGTTTATTTCCTGGATTACTCAGGTCTGAATACCCAGTAGGGGAAATCCCTCGGCTCAGCACTATCTTCAGTAAATCAATTTCATGAAGGTAAGGGTGATTTTTCCAATTGACTTCCGCCCGCTCGGGGTGGGTTCATTCTTCCGACAAGTCCTGGGGGGGCAAGATGGTGGGCTTTGTCCTCGCCAAACTCGGAGCTCTATTGGAACAAGTGGGATTGCATCATGCGGTCAGGGCTGTGCAGTATGGCATCCCGCAAAGTTCCCACAATTTTTATGGGATCCTGGAGCACTACAACCCTTTGACGGGGACATTCTTTACCCCAATCGGAAAGATGGGGCTCGCGCTGCATGAACTATATGAAGTTTCGGGGCTGGTTATGGGAGAACGCCCCTTATGAAGAATACGTTCCAACTTCTGAGGAGCTTCATCTCTTGAGGAAAGAATGCCTCAGATATATGAGACTTACTGGGAAGTGTTGTGTCACTTCCACATCTGCGGTTAAATAACCTCCTGGAGGATTAGGGGAGTGAAGCAGATGTCTTAGGCGAGCTACCTGTTTAATGGTATAACTGAGAAAGATCACTCAGTGACCATTCTAGCTCCCAGCTCCGACGGGGAAATCGTCGAGAGGATTGATGCCTCTGTGAGTTCTTATACCACGAGTCGAATGAAGACACTTTCAAACCTGATACGGTTTTTGAAAGTTTCCATCATCAAGCCGGGTCCCCATTTCTGACCGGGCATTATTGGCGGGCTTTCTCATGCTGTGGTTGAAGTGCTGCGTAGTACCGACACTGCCGCATGAAGTGATTGTTGCTGATGTGGTGTACCCGGCAGTCTTGTTGCCTATGGCAGGTCCATCGCTCTCCTTCCAGCAATGGTGGCCAGAATCAAAGTGGATTACGGGCTCTAGCTCAGAGCCTGTGCAAAGTGGAGGCCATCGTCGACTCAGAAGGTAGACCGGAGGTTGACTCGGAGGGGAGGCCGAGAGTAAAGACTCCCAACCCCCGGATTGAGCTTCCCTATACGTACCTAATGCTTGGTACTTACGTGCCCACTTACCTTACTGATGACGCCGGTGTCTCAATCTTGAGGGTTGTGTCCCTTTTGTACAGCGGCTGGAGAGCTCGAACTGGTCCCACTACTATATGTTCTACGTTCAGAAATGTATTCTGAACGTTTCGAATTATCATCTCACTCTGCTGTGCTTCCCCGAGATTACCGGTGCATCTTATGGGGATAAATTTGCTAACTCGCAGGTCCGGACGACTTCATGAGGTTACCCTCGGGAGTCTTCTGGTGGCTTATCAACATTCGCCGGGTATCTGCTCTTTTCGGCAAGGGTACTCATGTACAATGAGCTCTATATAAAGAATAATCGCTTTGCCTGACAATTCGGTTATGATCAACTGTATGTCGGCAACCCCACACCAAACTCTCCTTCAGTGGGAATCTATTTGAAGGTGCTCGGGCTTGGTATTACAGTGTGGCTGGAGGGACAAAGGCCATTTTTTGCTTGCCTGCCAAGACTTCCTAACTGCTACGCAAGCCTCGGTTTTTCTGCACTTGTATTTCCAGGCTAGCAAGATGCCTGATTATTTAATAAATTACTCATGTATCAAGGGCCTCAATGCGTCCTATGAAGACAAATTGGCGTCCCACAAGCGCATGCGAGGCATCGATGATATCAGGCAGCTAAGAAGAGGCCAGAGGGGAGACAGGGTGGAGCCCGAGAGCAGCAGCATTTACGTAGCAACTGCTAGAAGGGCGTCAACGGGCGGTGCCTAACGTCCCCATGGCTCTACTTTCACAGTTGAGCCTACCCCGAAGAAGGCCAGGAGAGACTCGGCGGCTGAAGCTTCCATGTCCGAGGCCGTCCCTTCCGGTGTTGAGGAGCAGAGGGGGAAGAGGAGGAGGAAGACGAACCCCCTTTTTCGTCCTCGTGGATTGCGCAGCAGGGTCCCGTGATTTTAGAAGAAGGGGGCTTGCTGATGAACCCACTGCAACTGATGAGGCTGAGCAACTCGAGGTTGACTTGGTGGGAAGGGATGATGTTGAGATTCCAGGGGTCTCAACTCAGCCAGGGTCTTCTTCAGCTCAAGCGAGGAGAGATGAGGCACCGCAGCCTGGGTCTCCTAGTGTATTAATGCCCAGCTCGCGGGTAGTCGACAGAGCCCTACTACTGGGGTACTCGGTGGCAAGGTCTCGATGCCGAGGCCTCTTACGTTGCACTATCGTCTTCCTCGTCCGAGAGTATGAATATTCTTCGGGCGGTGAAGTCGATTTTGGCGATGACCCGCTCTTCCAGATCCGAGTAAATTCTCACATATTACGAGGAAGAGATACAAGGGTGTGACCCCGTGACGGTGTCGCCAATAGCAACAATTGCTCCTGCGGAAGGTACTCTCATTGTCTTTTTTACCCAGTTTCTCTTTTGACTAGTGATTGTAGTGAAAAGTGCATTTTTATCATAACATTTACCATCACATTTTCATATTATTCATTTAATTCTGCACATTTATTAATATTTTGTAATTTATTTGTGCAAGCCTCAAATATAAAAGAAAGAATTAAAGCCTAAAAAGAGCCCAAAAGCCCATGTTTGAAGCCCAAGTGCAAAAGTGCAAATACACAAGGGCTAAAGTTGCAATTATTAAGAAGAGGGAAGGTTTAGACTTCTATCCAACCCTAAACTCTTGCAGATGAGGATAAAGCTAAAGATAAGAGTGCAAAGATAAGGAAATTCGTGGATAAAAATATTGGGAGATTTTGAAATCTAGATAACTTGATTCCCAGTTATATCCAAATCTCACGATAAAGAGCCAGGATCAAACTTTCAGAACAAACGCCCAGATGGACGGACCAGGAGAGCCACGCGTCAAAGCGCGTGGCCAACAGATGACATAATGCCGCAATTCCACGGCAAAAGCCGCAATTCCACGGCATTTCTGATGAGGCTGCCCAACTGCTTTCGTGTACGACTTTATCCGGGACTCTTCTCCCCTCTGCACCTATAAATACCCTCAGCAGTGCAACATACAGAGCGTCCAGAGGCAGAGCCAGAGGGCCCAATCTAGGGTTTTTAGGCTTTCTTCTAGTTTGTAGTTAGGTTTCTATTTTTCTTTTGTAATTTCTATTTTTTTAAGAGAGAGAGGCCTATGTTGAGCGTGACACCGATGTACCCCCTCCTTTTCTGCCATTGATTAAAGCAATAAAGGTAATATTTTTCTTATGTGCATTATTTTACTTTTCTTTTTGTTTGCTTTTCTTTTTCTCTTTTATCTCTGTAACCCCCTGATCCCCGTGTACGTATCACACTATCAGTACGCGATACGACGTACAAAATTGATGTGACCTCCGTGGTAGTCCGTTGAGCTGATTTCAGTTTCAAAAATCATTTCCTAATATTTTAGATTTCTCAGGATTTTCTAGAATTTTTCTGGATTATTTTGAAAATCTCCGTTGTCGGTGTCGACCGATAACCGATAACCGGCCTTCCAATTTTATTTCACAAACGGAGTAGAATTTTTAGAATTCGCTTTCACCGTGTGTCTTAAAATCGTGTGATCTACGTTAGGGTATTTTGGGAATTTTTCAGAATTTATCGAAAAGCCGCCAACCCGATGTCGCTCGTATCGGCGATGACACTCCGAGATTTTATTTGCTAACCGGATCGAGTTTCTACAAACCGTCTTCATCTTACGTCTCAGAATAATATTCTCTATTTTATGTAATTTTTTGGGAATCATTCGGAACTAGTCAATTTTTGACTCTATTAAAATAATATTAAATTTCTTTTATTTTATTCCTTTCTCTCTTTTTCTTTCTTCTTCTACATCTTCCCCTTCTCCACCGCCTCTTTCAATCAACCCAACCGCCTCTCTCCATCCTTAAAATCACCTCTTCTCTCTCTCTCCTCTAACCTCTCTCTCTTCTTCTCTCCTCTCTCTCTTCTCTCTCTCCTCTCTCTCTTTCTCCCCCAAATCACTCTCTCTCTCACCTTCTCTCTCTGTGTGTGACCCAGCCAGAGGGCGGGGCTAGACCCGCGCCCGCCGGCCAGTGGTGGCCGTGCGCCATCGCACAGCCAGCCAGGCGCCGCCGTCACGCCGCGGCCTCGCGCGGCCGGGGCCGGCGCGCCACCGCCGCCACGCCCCCTTCCTCTCCTTCTTCTCCATTTTCTTTCTTTCTCTTTCCCTTTCTTTCCTTTTCTTTCTTTCCTTCTCCCTGTAAATCTTCTCTCTCTCCCTCTCTCATACCCTCTCTCACCCTCTCCCTTTAGACCTGACCGCCGGCGGCGGCCGGTTGCCGCCGCGACCGGCCGGCGCCCCGGCCAGCTGAGCTGGCCGGCTGCCCGCGCAGGCGCGCAACAGCAGCAGCAAGGCTGCTGCTGTTGTTAACTTCTTTGTTGGGTTTGGGTTTTACCCAAACCCAATAACCCCTAATGGGTTAATCCAAAACCCACTAAGCCCTAAACCCAATAACTTAAGTTAAATCGGGTTTGGGTTATGGGTTCTGGACCCGACCCGTTAAGAGCCCAACCCGCGTCCACAACCCATTACAAGTATATTTGCATTAAAACCCCCTGTACATTTAGTATTTGCATTTATTATTTTATTTACATATTTAACTTTATTTGTTAGAATTAGTATCCGGCGATAACTGGAGCATCCGGACTCCGATTCGGGCGATTTTGGATCCGTTGCGATCGTGGGAAAGAGAGCTATCTCCTCATGATCAGTTTGTGAGTGTTTTTCTTTTATAAATTATATTTTGTCATGTGTAGTGACATTGATTGATATATCCTGATTCTGGATAAAATACGGTAATTATCAATTACTCACCGGTCATGATCGGACAGTTACTGTAATAGGAATAACATAGAATCTTGTTAGGTATGTCCTGATATAAAATAAAGACAAGCAGTAATTATCGGACCAATACATTACGAGCATAGACAACTCGGACACACAGATATTCATGGCTACCACGCCACTGACCCACGGACCACTAGGTCACCATATTAGTGGATACGATCACTTCATGTAGTAGCTCACAGTTAGTATAAACTATCGTCACATGTATACTGATTCACGATACTTGACGACACTAACTGTCACTAGACATGACTGCTAGACACCATTAGTACACATGCACTGATATCCTCCTTACACTACACGGATACCGTAGTTCACTGGATATGGTATGATACACTGAGCATTATTTTTACCACTATCACATATAGATATGACACAGATTTTTGCTACAAATATATCTTCCATTAGTACACAGATAGACCAATGCACGGACTACCGCATTTCATATTATGTCATGCTACATATTAGTTACACCTGCATGTCATGTTTACATATCACTGTTACACATGTATGTCATGTTTCCATAGCCCTGTTACCAATGCATGTATGGTTTTCTCTATTTTTGCCATTATTATTCCATGTTCTGTATTCAGGTTATATGATTGATTCCTGTTACAATGATATGGATATTCTCGTTACTGGACCTGAGAGCTGTTGATATGCGATATGTGGAATATTGTTCCCGTTATATTGTTCCCGATTCCCGTTATATTGTTCTATGCTATCAAACAGAGCTTTGGTCCAGTTATCATGTTACCCGTATCATGTACTGTTATTTGTTCTTGTCACATTGTAGACTGGACATATCAGATAATAATGATAACTTGGGTTATGGGGGAGACTTGACGGTTGATTAGATACTTATCGGGTGATGTACTGGATCCATATTGTTAGTCCACTGCAGGGGACGGTAGTGCTACCTACCACTAGCTCCATGAGCTCCCGTTACTTGATTCGTGCTCCCCTCTTAGCGGAGGGCCCTGGTCTCAGCAGCCAGGGTCCGTTTAGGCCGTGATCCCGGGTATGCACGGGATCACCCTACCCGATAAGAACTCCTCGACCATGGGTTTCCAATTAACATAATAAAACAATATACACAATAGTGACGTCGGGAACACTTGTTATTTGGTTTACTCTCTCGTTGTGGATAATGGTACCCGTAGGCCATGTCCGGATGGGTTCGACTGGAGTGCGGGCTCCAGTATGAACTGCCAGTGGTATGGGACACTGAAGAGAAGTGATTGTAATACCAGGTGGTACTGATTGCTCTATATCTATTGTATAATAACTGACTTGCCGGATACATGCTTACTACCTGTTACTGTTCCTTGCCTGATACATGTTTAGTTGTACTTGTTATTGTACCTGATCACTTATCCAAGATCATGTTACATGTCTATTTGTTACTTTACCCGATACATGTTACACTTTCTGTAGTAGCATACTATTCATGCATATGTGCATATTCTCTTTTCTGTCTACCTTGCATACATCATTACTGTCTATGCACCCACCGTATACTGGTTAGATAACATCTGCCCATCTGCATGTTCACTGCTATCACATCACCCCTAGCATGTACAATCTCACCACTAGATCACATTATACGATGACCCAATGATAACCGCTAGGTAGTGATGGTAGTAAAAGTTGACCTGTTTATATCTTTGCACTGCTTACATGTTTATCTCTTTCTACTGTTTCTATATCCTTATTATATGGTATCACTTGTCCAAACCCATGTACTATATATTATTATTATCGTACTGTAGCTACTATTGTATATATTACTCCCTCCTTCATTTTACCACTCACTAGGTCGCTTTCTGACGACCCTGGTTGTATGCCCAGATTGGAGATCCGAGTTACCGTAGCTTCAGAGAGTGCCTTGGGTCACATCGGAGCTTCCTCATCGGGCTATGCTAGGTATCTTAGTGCTTTATTTCCGTTATCTTATTTGTCCCTATTTGTTATATCTGTTATGATCGCTGACCTATTTCTGCAGGTATTCTAGTACTTATTTTCATGCTGGAACTCAGGTATATATGGAGATTATTTACTGTACTGAGGCTTAACGTACGTACGTGGGGTTTTTCGCCTTGCGTATGTACGTCGCCATAACGTCCCCGTACCTGCGGTCGGGGCGTTTACATAGTGGTATCAAGCTTAGGTCACACCTGGTGTGGTTACCACCTGGGTCAATGCTTGGGCTCTTACCAACAGTACAATCAGATTCAGATTCACTGATCTGTATCTGATTTGGGGATTCCAGCAACGAGTACAAGAATACCATGACCTTGACAATTCACCTTGACAATTCATTCTCATTTGTATTTCTTTCTTCCTTTTAGTTGTCCCCCAGAACATCCGATTTCCTTCTCGCTTTTCTTGCATTGTCTTGCTTCCAATTCGTTAGGATGAGTTCACTACCACATGTTCTCCATCCCGAGTTCCTTATAGATAGCAAAGTGCGCAGCGGAAGTTTCGTGGACCCATAATATTGTTAGCTTTGGGGTTAGAAATATTGTTCTCACACCTGATTTGAAATTGCGAGGACGCAATTTTTTTGTAATGGGGAGAATGTAACCCCCTGATCCCCCGTTGTACGTAATCACAGTATCAGTACGCGATACGACGTACAAATTGATGTGACCTCCGTGGTATCCGATTGAGCTGATTTCAGTTTCAAAAATCATTTCCTAATATTTTTAGATTTTTCAGGATTTCTAGAATTTTTCTGGATTATTTTGGAAAATCTCCGTTGTCGGTGTCAACCGATACCGATAACCGGCCTTCCGATTTTTAATTTCCAAAATAGTAGTGAATTTTTAGAATCCGCTTTCACCGTGTGTCTTAAAATCGTGTGATCTACGTTAGGGTATTTTTGGGAATTTTTCAGAATTTATGAAAAGCCGGCCAACCCGATGTCGCTCGTATCGGCGAGACACTCCGGGATTTTAATTTGCTAACCGGATCGAGTTTCTGTAAACCGTTCTTCATCTTACGTTCCAGAATAATATTCTCTATTTTTTATAATTTTTGGGAATCATCGGACTAGTCAATTTTTGACTCTATTAAAATAATATTAATTTCTTTTTATTTTATTCCTTTCTCTCTTTTTCTTTCTTCTTCTACAATCTTCCCCCTTCCACTGCCTCTTTCAATCAAACCCAACTGCCTCTCTCCATCCTTTAAAATCCCTCTTCTCTCTCTCCTCTAACCT
>JAVJIF010024566.1:0-61797 GCA_038442645.1 Agave tequilana
GAGATTTTGACCACGCGGGTCTCCGCGAGAGACGCTGACGCGGGTGTTCCGTGCTGCGCGGTTGATCGCAGCGGCAGTTGTGCCTGAGATCACGCGGGCCTTCTGAGAGGCATTGGCGCGTGTATCTTGCTTGGCACAGTTGGCATTCAGCAGTGCCCGAGAGAACCTCGGATCGGGCTTCGGGGCCATTCCCCGTCGAGACCCTGCAGCAGACGCGGGTCTTTGGGCTCCTGGAGCCGGCAGAGAGAAACTCTTCGTATTTCGCCTGGTCGAACTGACGACAACAAGCGATTCGACCATCTTTCCCTTACAAAGGACGTCATCTTGCGTCACGATTTGCTCATCAGTGACAAATGTAGTCCCCAGCGGAGTCGCCATCTCTTGTTTGGTACGAGAATGGTTCGTGTAAAGTTTCCTTGAATCAACTGAAAGATTACAACGGACTAATGCTCCGATTACAGGGAGGGAGGATGTTGAGTCTTGAATCCTCTCTTTATTTAGTGCTGGGTTCTTCGTGTGGCGGTGGAGAGTGAATCTTGTTCTCCATTGACGGATGACGTCGGATCGTCAGGGATCTTCTCTTTGCTGGTTGATGGAGTAACACAGCTCTGTCTACCAAAACTCTCAAAGAGAAGGTAGGCAAAGAGCAACTTGTACGCAGCAAGCTTGCTGAAGAGTTGAGCTCTCTCTTGCTTCTCTCTCTCTGTCTGCCTGGGTGTAGTCTGTTGTTTATCTCTGGTCCTCTTCTCGTTCCTCTTTCTCCTCATAGCGGCGGGGCTATTTATAGAGGCTCCAGGGGTGAACGTGCCCCCTAAAAGTGCTCTACAATGAGGGGCTAACTTCCCCGCTATGTGGGCGGTGACTGGCCCCCTAGCCAGGGCGTTATAACCGAGACGCGGGCCTTGGACCCCTCGCGCCCTGAGGTTGAGACGCGGGTGTCGAGCCCACGCGCCTTGATGTTGAGACGCGGGTTTTGAGCCCACGCGCCTTGAGTTTGAGACGCAAGCTTTGGACCCTCACGCCTTGATGTTGAGACGTGGGTTTTTGAGCCCACGCGCCTTGAGTTTGAGACGCAGGTTTTGGACCCTCAGCGCCTTGGTGCTGAGAGCGGGTGTTGAAGCCCACGCGCCTTGAGTTTGAGACGCGGATTTGGACCCTCGCGCCTTGGTGCTGAGAACGCGGGTGTTGAGCCTTCGCGTCTAGAACTTGAAACTCTGCTTTTTAATGGCTTGTCTTTTAGTGATTTTTAGACAGCCTATATCGGTCATTCTTTATATATGGTCTTACCATTCTATGGATGAGAATTGGTAAGTGATTTTGGAGAGGGAATCAAATGGGAAGAGGTCCCTTAGGATTTTTAGCAAATCCTCAGCTGTCAACGGGTTTTGATTTTCCTTTACCAACTACCATTTGAGTCGGCTAGCCATGCTATTCCCCTCAGCATGATGAGTTGTCGAGGACTTATGTTGGGCTTAAAGGCTAACATTTCCTTCTATCCTTAACCGTTAAAGGTGTTGGATCATTTGGTTTAGTGCATGTGTAACCTTGATTCTTCTTTGAGACAACCATGTATGATCACTTCCTACTGGTTTATGATTGTATGATCTCGTTTGGAGGAAGAGAGGGGCGCTCCTTCTGCATATCTTGGATTCGAAGGTCTTGATCAGAGGTGTAATGTTAACTTGATCGTGAGAAGGATCCTTATCAGGATAATACTTCTTTAAAACTTTGCAGTTGATCGGCATCATGAGTAAACCACCATCTGAAGTCATAAGGCGATATGCTCCATTTGAATAGACTGTTTCTATTACAAATGATCCCTTCCATTTTGGCTGAAATTTGCCTTTGGTTTTTGTGCGTCATGATCATTGGTCGTCTGACGGCTAAAATCAAATCTCCTTTCTGGAAGAATCTTTGTTTGACCTTCTTATTGAAGGCTTTTGAGATCCGAGCTTGTAACCGCTTTTCATCTAGGGCCTCGAGCTCTTGAAGACGCACCGATCATTGTCCTCTGACGTGATCTTAGTGATTAGAGCGGCTCGTAATGACGACATCTGGATTTCCAACGATATGACTGTTTCATATCTGTATACCAGGGAAAAAGGCGTATTGCCTGTCGGGGTCCGAACCGTAGTTCGGTAGGCCCAAAGACATTCACTAAGCTTCTCATTCCAATCTCGCTTATTCGAGAAGACGAACTTTTTGAGTAACTTAATGATTGTCTTGTTGAATGCTTCCGCCAGTCATTAGCGGCGGGATTATAAGCAGTTGAAGCCACATTCTGAATTTGGTACTTATCGCAGAATCGATAGAATACCGGCTTATGAACTGGGGGCCGTTATCATGATGATCCGCTTAGGGACACCAAATCGATGAATGACATGGTGTTTGATGAAATTAACCACATTAGAAGTTTTAACTTCAACCAGTGGTATTGCTTCTGCCCACTTTGAAAAGTAATCGATTATTGCCAGGATAAACCGGTGTCCTTTTGTCGAAGAGAGGCTGATTGCCCTACGACATCGATTCCCCATGCTTCAAATGGCCATGAAGCAACAGTTGGGTGGAGCAACTTCGGAGGCTGGTGTATGAAAGTCCGCATGAATTTGGCATGCTTTACACCTTCGTGCATATTGGATGGCATCGGCTATTGTAACGCCCCGATCTCACGGGTACGGAGACGTTACTGCGACGTATATACACAGGTCAGAAATACCCTCGCGTATATACGCTAAGCATCAGTACAAGCAAGAATCAGAGTACGGAAGCACGTGGTGCATTATACATTCCAACACATGAGTACAATTACAAATTTATCATCAGATGTGACAAATATTATAAGAATATTACATCACTAAAGGCGCAAATGCGAGAATACAAGAGATGTACAAGTATGAATAGTATAAAGGAGGCTCAGAGTCATCACAGGAAAACTCTAGAGCCGAGCAGGGGGCCTGGAAGGATGGGGATCTGGACAGTCTGCCGATGATCCACGCTACCGCTGCGCTTCATAGGTCAGCAACTGGGAGAATCCACAAGCTCCAAGCTCTGAAACCTAGACATGAGAATCCAGGGGAGTCAGAACTCCCAGGCGAGTGGTGATGCGAATGCCAGATGGCGTGCAAAGATAAGCACACGTGTATCGATAAAATCGAATCATAATCATGCATTAAAAATCGTGTCGTGAGCATAAGCATGCATAAACAGGTAGATATATAACAAGTGATATCAAGCAGGAAGTACTCATGGTATGATAAGATAAGAACAAGAGACTGGTGGAATAGAATACGAGTGATAAAGCAGGGTATGAGCAGCTAATATGATAATAATCATAAAATCAGAAATCGGATGTAAAACCCAATAGAAGCAAACTCGGTAAAGCATACAACGGATCCATAGTTGGCATCTTTTATTATTATTATTATTACTCGTCTTACCCAGATGTCTAGATATGTGAAATAGCGTCCCAGCACACATATATCCACATCTGAGTAAAGCAAGGTTGTTATTGAAAACCAACGGGGGTATCAACGAACAATGTTTACAGTGGGTCCCGTGCATGCCCGGACCACGGTCCAGGACGTTCCGTTATTGGTGCTCGGAACCAGCCGCAAGGCATACAGGAGGGTCTTATAGAATGCCCTTATCAAGATGGTACCAGGAAGGAGGGAGCCAGCACTCTCCTCGGTCGCCTGGAGGCCTACAGTCAGACCGGAAGTTTTAGTTGCACAACATACCTAATACCACTGTAAACACGAACATATATTGATAACCGCAAGTTTCCCCCGACCCAATGTAAGTTGTCCAGTTTTTATGGTTTATTAGATAATCATCAGATTTCGGGAATGAGCAGGAACAAGTCAGGAATATCAGGAATACAGGTGTATCAGGAGTACAGTTTGTACTATGATATATCAAGATTGTAATCAAGTTTCAGGTTATCATTCCCGTTATCATGATAATTATAAGAGTCAAGTATATCATGTCAGGTGTCAAGTGATAGCATGACAAGAGGGTGATATTAGGCAGGTGACAAGTCATGTCATGACAGGGAGCACTTGTCAAGTAGTAACATGTCAGGTGTTAGGTGATAACATATCAATTGTCAAGTGATACAGACAAGTGTTAGGTATTAGCATGCAATTGGTAGGTATTAAGTAATAGCATGTCAAGTGTTAACATATCAAGCATGTACATGGCATGTGATAGAGTAATAGCTGAGCACAATCAAGCGGAGCTGAGTAAGCTGGAGGTATAGACAGCAAACAGTGTTTAACACTGGAGCGCCTGGCGAGGTTACCGGGACGACTCGGCTTAAAGTGCGAGTAGAAATCCGGCAACATCTCGCCTAGACAAATCTAGTGATAAAGCGCTGAGCGCTAAGCATGCCTACCAGGCGGAGTTGAAAGACCTGACGGTCTGAACGCACTTCTCTTTCGAGATAGCGGGCAAGAACCAGGAGCCTAAAGTACGCTCAGGGTCTAAGCGCACTCTCGGAGTTACCACGAAACCCATAAGGGACAAGCCTGGAACCATTGGGTAGCCATCCTGAGAGTGAGCAGAAACCCAGAGTCGGTACAAGAGTACCTACACGAGATGTTAGCACTACACGAGTATGCATTCAAACGT
Source organism: Agave tequilana (assembly GCA_038442645.1). NCBI lineage: Eukaryota > Viridiplantae > Streptophyta > Magnoliopsida > Asparagales > Asparagaceae > Agave > Agave tequilana. The sequence continues at coordinate 4,630 of JAVJIF010024566.1, forward strand.
AGTAATGTCTATACTGCTGTAGAGTAGAGAAGCCCGGAGGCTGACAGGCCCGGAGGCCAAGTATGGAACCCAAAGACAAACAACCACGAAGAGTCGGCCACGCATGGTATAAGCAGTAAGAATATCATATCACAGGCATGACATATATATGCAAGAAGTAAACTACCATAATACAAGCATTCGTCACAGAGCAATACATGTCCAGTCATTGGCACTCGGCCACACACAAATACAGGGACCCAGCCCAAAGCAAAATACATATAAATTTATAGTAAATAACATGTCGACCCGACGAAGCGGAGAAAACCAAATGGAGGCGAGGACACTCGCCTAAATCTCTGGGACGGCCGAAAACTCAGAAATCCCGGGAACTCGCGTACGCGCCAAAATATAATTAAATAAATATATATATATAAATATTTAGAGAGAGAAAGTGAAGAGGAGAGAGAAAGAGTTAGAGAGAGAAACCTAGAGAGAGAAAGAGAGATTTTTAGAGAAAATCTAGAGAGAAAGGGATTAGAGAGAGGAAAGAGAGAATCTGGAGAGAGAGAGAGACAGTTGAGAGAGAGAGAGGACTAGAGTGAGAGAGTGAGAGAGATAAAGAGAGAGAGAGAGAGAGAGAGAGAGAGAGAGAGATTGTAAGAGAGGAGAGAGAGTAGAGAGAGTGAGAGAGTGAGAGAGAAAAGGGGGGCGGTTGCCCCCCTCTCACTGCTCACGGCCAGGCCAGGAGGCCTGGTCGTGGCCTCACCTGGGCCCGCGCCGACGGCCCTCCGGTGGCCGCCGGCCAGGGTGGCTGCGCCGGCCACCCCAAAGAAAAGAGAGAGGAAAAGGGGAGAGAGAGAAGTGAGAGAGAGAGAGAGGGGCGCTGTTGCCCCCCTCAGCCACGCACAGGGGCCAGTGTGCGTGGACACCCTGGCCCCCTGCCGCCCACGGCCGCCGCCGGCACCCTGGCGCAGGGTGGCGCCGGCCACCCCAAAGAAGAGGGGAAAATAAGAGAGGGGTTTGGGTTGGTGATGGAGAAGAGTTGTGGTGGTGGTGGAGATGGTGATTTTGGTGGTGATTTGAGGTGGTGGTGGAGGAATTGAAGGAGATGGGAGGAGGAGGAGGAGTATGGTGTTGTGGGTGGTGTTTGGGTGGAGAAGATGGTGGTGGTGGTGGCTAATTTGAAGAAGAAAGAAGAAAGATAAGAAGAAGGTGGAGATGGTGGTGGTTTTGAGGAGGAAGGAGATGGAGATGGAGATGGAGAGGTGGTGTTGTTGGAGATGGAGGAGAGGGGCTTGACCGTCGGAGTTGGGGCCTTCCTCGCCGGCGTCGTGGCCGGAGGTGGTGGGGGTGCGGTTGGGCGTCGGCCACCAATGGAGAAGAAGAAGAAGAGAAAGGAGAAAGAGAAAGAAAAGAAAGAAAAAGAAAAGGAAAAAGAGAAAGAGAGATTGATGGGAAAGAGAGATGGATGGGAGAGGAATTTAATGAAGGGGTGAGGTGGCGTTGTGAAGTCGGTGGATGGGAAAGAAAAAGAAAGAAAGAAAGAAAGAAAAAAGAGAAGATTCAAAAATAATAATATTATAATAAGGTCGGGAATATCGACTGTTCCAGAAAAATTCCCAAAAATACTCAGAGGTAGAAAATGTCATCCTGAAGAATAATACGAAATCGGTTTTCAGAAATAATATCCCATTTTCAAATTAAAAATCCAGAAGTCAACCGTCGATACCGGTCTACACCGGGTCGGCCGGATTTTGATAAATTCTGAAAATTCCAGAAAATACATGAAAGAAGAAAATATGATTCTAAGATGTAATGCAAAAGTAGAATTTAGAAATTCAATTCTGATTGTAAACTAAAAATCCTGGAATCAACCAGCGATACTGGCCGACACCAATCCGGTGGAATTTTGATAAATTCAGAAAATCCTCAGAAAAAGTATTTAGATAGAAAATGTGATTTTAAGAAATAATGTGAAAAGCTGTTTCTAGTAATTCCACTCCGTTTGTAGATTAAAAATCCGGAAATTATTCAGCGGCACTGGTCGACACCGGTTTTGAAGATTTTCAATTTAATTCAGGAAAATTCCAGAAAATCATAGAAAATCTAAAATATTGGAAAACAATATTTGAAACTGAAATTGGTTGAATTTGAATAACAGAAAGACCTAATCGTGTAGTTCCCCAAGATCGGGTCCCCGGTTCAGATTAGGGCTGACTCCGAATTCACGAATCCCGGACCAAAAGCAAATGATGATATAAATAATTCATAATACAAAATAAATACAAGAAGTAAATCAAAAAAAGTACGATCGAAAATCTGAATACGCAACAAGTACGTATTCTTGGAGGGGTGTTACAGCTATCATGGTTGGCCAATAATATCCAAGCATGTGCAATCTGTCTTTGAGTTTTAGACCTGGTTGATGAGCTCCGCATATGCCGTCATGTGCTTCTTTAAACACTTCCTGTGCCTCTGAATTAGAAAGGCAACGGAGGAGGATACCGTCGTATGAATGACGGTAAAGTGTCTTTAGAGTTGGATCATAGTAAAAGCGGAGAGACTTTCGTCTGATAGATGCAACTTCTTTAGGATTATCCGGCAGCAGACCATGTAAAGCATAGTCGATGAAAGAAAATCACCAATATCTCGGCTCAAGATCCGTCGAGATATTATAGACCTCTCTGGTTCTTAATATGTGTTTAGAGCAGACAAGTGTCGAGTCGCCACTGTAAGGTGATACTCGGTTGCGACTGGCAAGGCTAGTGTTGTTGCTAATGCAGGAAGAGTATCCGCCTTAGTATTTTAAGATCGAGATACGTGCCCGATGTGAAAGCCATCAAACAGATTAGTGATTTCGATGACTGCGTGATAATAGGGTACTAAATCCTCGTGACGAACCTCATATTCGCCTTTAACCTGATTGATAATCAATTTTGAATCGCCGTAAGCTTCAAGGTAGCGTACCCCCATTTCGTGGGCGAGCTGAAGACCAATAAGTAGAGCATTGTATTCTGCCACATTGTTGGAGCATGATTCCGTCAGAGAAATGCTCTAGGAAGGATATGACTTTGTGGAGAGATAAACACAACCCTCACGCAGGCAACGATTCTGCCTTTAAGGCCTATTCATGATGCTCCATCGAAGAACACCTGCCAAACTTCATCCTCTGAAGTTACATTGAATTCGAAGACTTCATCTGAAATATCTTCATGAAGTTTTGAGTTTTTCGGAATCGGATGAGCAACCAAGAACTCTGCAAGGGCCTGGCCTTTAACCGCCTTTTGAGGGATAAAGAGCATGTCGTATTGAGACAAAAGAAGCACTCACTTAGCTAATCTTGAATTCAATGATCCTGGCTTCGTCATGAGAAGACGCAAAGGATTCATCGTATGCTTTGGCCGACCAAATAATGTCGTATCTTCTGAATGGCAAAGACAAGAGCTAAGTACTCCTTCTCAATAGGATTATAGCGAGATTCCGCCCCTATCAGAGTCCTGCTCAGATAATAAATAACCTCTTCGTGACCATTGTCGTCTTTTTGAGCAAGCAAGGCACCAAGAGAATGGTCCATAGCTTTCATATAAAGCAGGAATGGTTTCCCTGATGTGGAAGCTACTAAGACTGGAGGTTTTGTGAGATATCTCTTGAAATCTTCGTAAGCTTCCTGACAAGCTTGATCCCATACAAAGGAAACACCCTTTTTCATGAGTCGGGTGAACGGTTGACAGCGGCCTGAGAGATTTGCGATGAATCTTCTAATATAAGCCAGTCTACCTTACAAGCCTCTAAGCTCTTTGAGATTCCTAGGTGGATGCATGTTCTGAATGGCTTTGACTTTGTCTGGGTCAAGATGAGTTCCTTTTGATGTAACAATAAATCCAAGAAACTTGCCACTTGAAACCCCCAAGAAAGATTTTGTTGGATTCATCTTCAGTCGATGAGCCCGCATTATGTCGAACATCATTCTCAAGTCACGAAGATGTTATTCTTATTGCGGCTTTTGACAGCAATATCGTCGACATAACATTCTACCACTTTTTGGAGATGATCGCGGAAGATTGTATTCATTGCCCGCTGATAGGTTGCTCCGGCGTTCTTTAGTCCGAAGGGCATCACGGTGTAGCAGTATACCCCAATGGTGTTCGGAACGAAGTATGCTTCTCATCCTCAGGATACATCTTAATCTGATTGTATCCTGAAAGCCATCCATGAAAGACATTCTTTCTAATCCACAGGTATTGTCAATCATGACATGAGTGATGGGCAGTGGGAATTCGTCTTTAGGACAAGCTGTATTGAGATCACGGTAGTCGATGCAGATCCGTATTTTCCCATTCTTCTTGAGGACGGAACGATATTTGCAACCCAATCTGGATGTTGTTCCTCCCGTATGAAGCCGCATGCAATGAGCTTATGAACTTCAACTTCAATATCCTCCATAATGTTCGGAAGAAACCGGCATCATTGCTGCTTGACTGGCTTGGCGTCAGGTTTGATATTCAGATGATGCATGGCTACTTGTGGATCAAGTCCAGGCATGTCTTCGTAGTTCCATGCAAAAACATCTATATACTCTCTTATGAGTACAATCAATTCTTCTCTATTGGTTTCTGGTGAGGTTACTACAGTTGTGGAAGATGGCTGTTCATAACTGTAGGGTATTGCAACCCTAAATCTGGTGTTCCGGAAGACACCTTCATGTACCAAGACTTCGCCAAGGTCCGGGCTATAATCCGGATCTGGAGAACGATAGGGAGTGTCGAGCGACGCTCGTCTGCCCCTACGCAGCTCTCCTCCCCTTCCGATCATGTTAATGGATGCAGAGGGCAAATCTTGCGATATGCTCCTTTTGTGATGTTTTACCAGAGATTGTACCGACAGTCGATCGAAAACTGATCGTCGATCTGGAGAATAGTGGGATTGGTCCTAGCCGGCAATGGACTGAGTGGACTGTCACCAACTGACATCCCACTTGTTGACACAGAGGGAGAAGTTTGGAAAGATTCCGACTTCCGTTTGCTTGTCAAAATTTCCGCAAGTCAGACCTGGTCAAGCTTAAACGATCAAGCGCAGAGGCTCTGTTGGATTGCGCATAGGACGATGTCCTGTTCTTTTCATCACCGCAGAGGTAATTAGCACTAAATAGTGCTTTAGCTCTAACTTTGCGGCCAAGAACCTTGGGAATGTCCTTGGGTGCTGTAGCTGCATAAGCACCGTTGTCAACACTCAGGGACGATCCCTTGGCTCTGCTGCGAAGGGCAGCTTAGTGTTTGATGAACTGGGGAGCGAAGCACGCTATGGTGCTTTATCTGCTATGTTACTGCGAAGGTGATTAGCCCTAGATAGAGCTTTGGATCTAATTTGCGGCTAAAAGCTTTGGAAATACGCTTGGGTGCTGAAGCTGTATAAGCACCGCTATCAGCACTTAGGGGCAATCCCTTAGCTCGCTGCGAAGAGCGAACTTAGTACTTGAAGAACCGGGGAACGAAGCACACTGTGGCGCTTTGGTTCCAGCTTCGCGGCTGCGAACATCATGCGTACCCTGAGGTACTGTAACAGTAGCTTCGCTAATAAGAACGAGGCTGGCGCGAGGAGTTACTGATCCTGAATTAGGCGAAGGCATGGTCGTCGTCGTAACTCGCGGCTAACAGTCTCGACAAAGCAGGCAGGCATCTTGCCTTTTTTTTCGCGAGAGAGACGAACTTGTGGCATAGCTACACTTGAGGCTTCATACAGAGCCTTCTGCTTTGGCCTCCACATCTGCTTTGTAAAATGAGACTTAGGTTCGCAGGGAACCTGATTAGCCACACGCGAGGCTGAGAGGTGTTGGAAGGATTTTGCTTCCGGTTTCTGCTCTGAAACCTTGGCCATTGAGACCTTTCTGTGCTTTCGTGCACGGAGCATTGAATCACCTTCAGAGAGGAGCTCTTCGAATTTTCCTTGGTCGAAGTGAACGACTAGGTTTTCGAAGGTAAGAGCCAGAAGACCATGGTAGGCTCGCAGAGAGCCTCATCTGTCTCCACAGAGACTTGCTTCAAAGATTTAGCTAGAGGGGCTCTGGCCACACCGGCTTCCTTGAATTTCGAAGTACACCCGAAGGTCTGTTCGTCGCATTGCGACATTTGATTCTCAACAGTGGAGAATTCAATCCCCAGCGGAGTCGCCATCTTGTTTTCCATTGATTTTACAAAGGGAAAAACTTACAAAAAATGGTCGAGGAGCTAAATTACAAGTAATTCTTTTGCAATAAAAAGATTACAAGTAGATCTCCTTTGAGATTCTGGAGAAGTGTGCCGATAGGAGTCTGGTCAGCGCGCGACCACTTTGTCCCTTTGACGATGTGATCGATGGGATTCCCTTCTCGCCTGGTTCGAGGAATCGGAGAACAGAAGGTTGGTAGAACCCTCTTGTTACTTCTCAAACTGTCTCCACTTAGAAATTCCTTCTCGCCTGGTTTCGGAGATTCCTTGAGAGGAAGATCTTAGGGTATCAGCACCCTGATTAGAGAAGTAGTTCTCTGAATTCTTAGAAGCAAGAGAATAGATCTCTGTTTAGCCGTCTCTTTGTATTTTTCAACCTCTGCGCCTTGTGCGTGTGTTCCCTGTGTACCCCTGGTGGGCTATTTATAGGGAGAGCCGGGGTATAATTGTCCTTGAAAATCTAGAAACAGATTGAGTCAATCTGTTTAAATCTGAAAAGTAGCCTTGCTGCGAGGCTAGAATCAGCTCCTGCGAAGTTAGGAATCGTAGGTAGCGTCAATCTCCTGATCTGTTTTGATTCTTTCCAAATAACTGAAAGATCTCCCTTGATCTTCTTACTTATTTTAGGAGAGTCAAGAGATTATAGTAAACAACTACCAGATTTGATCTCGATTAGATTTGATCTCGATTAGATTTGATCTTGAATAGATTTGATCTCATCTGGAGATTTGATTAGTCAAAGGTGACCATAAAACACCCGCAGTGGAGCTGCCGCGTCGAGCTCGCAGCGGAGCTGGAAGGAGCATCAGGCGAAGTCAGAAGAAAGCTCTTCAGCGGAGCTGGATAAACATCTGTGGCGAAGTTACCAACCATTCTTTCGCGCGGTTGCGTGTGGCTTTGAGAGAAGCTAACTCTCTACGGAGTTAACTGAGCACTTCAGGCGAAGCTTTAAGTTAGCTCACTGATAGAGCTTTGAACAGCTTCAAGGCGAAGTTGGACAAACTTAGCCTCTCAGGTGAGGCTATCCCCTTGGGCTCATGTGAAGCTAAGTGTTAAGCTAACCTAGCATCTTAGACCTGCTTAGGTCTCTTCAAAGATAATCTGGGCTCACTGTCTGCTTCACTGGATCAGTAGAGTCCAAGTCGCCGATTTGTCCCTCGGAGATGGGTAAAAACTGGTCGTCAGCTTGTCTGCCACTTGTCTTTTGTAAATGTCAACAAGTTAGACATTGCTCAGGCCAGTCAAGAATCTTGTCTTTTTTAAAGTGTCAACAGTATGGCGTTTCATGCGCATGCTGCGACGCGTGCATTTAGTTGTGTTGTGAGCGGTAACCACACTGAGCATGATAACATTTAGTATTATACATTAGCTTCGCTCTAGCCCGTTTAGCTTCGCTTGGATGATCGCTTGCTTGCTTTCTCGCTAATCGATTCCCTTGCTTGCTAGCCAGATTTGCATGTGTATTTTTGATACTAACATCTCTTGCAGGTACATACATAGTCTTTGGGCTTAACCTCTCTGAGGTTTATTAACGGCTAGTTCTGTTTTTAGCATCGCTTGATAGGCATGTTTAACGCTCAACGTTTTATTCACTAGACTCGCCTAGGTAGGATACTGCCGGATTTTCTACTCGCATCTTAAGCCGAGCGTCCCGGTAACTCCGCCAAGCGCTTTAGCGACTAAAAACTGTTCGCTGTCCGTGCCTCCAACTTACTAAGCTCTACTTGATTGTGCTCGACTATTACTCTATCACTTGCCATGTATATACTTGATATGTTAACACTTGACATGCTATTACTTAACACCTGTCATCTACATATTATCACCTGCCTCCTGTTATGATATCACTTATCACCTGCCACCTGCCTGATATCACCCTTCTGTCATACTATCACCTGATATCTGTATTATATATCTGACTCTTATAATTATCATGATAACGAGAATGATAACCTGACATCTTGATTACATCTTGATATATTACAGTACAAACCGTACTCTTGATACACATTTACTCCTGATACTCCTGGCATGTTTTTCTGCTCATTCCTGTAATCTGATAATTATCTAATAAACTATAAAAAGGGACAACTTGTACGGGTCGGGGGAAACTTATGGGTATCATGTTGGCCCAATGGTCCATCACTCTAGTTTTGATGATGATTAACTCATGTAGTTATAGTACTAATGATCTTGTGTTTAATTAGTCGCAGATATTTGATCAAGATCTTAGTGGGTGATCAGCTTCAACAAAAGAGTTTTGGGAGCTAATACATGTGGATTCAGAGCTCGCCGTTAAGATCGCATCTAGCACTCAGTTGGAGTCTAGCTCATTGGATCGTGTTTGGATCGAGCCGTCTTGAAGATGAGGATCGACAAGAAGATTTCGGCTTGTTTAGTATGTGTTTAGATCTTGTGTAAAGGTAGATAGTATTGATATGCTCAAGTTCACACACACACACACAAGTTTATTAAGTTTGGTTTTCGGTTTTTACCAGTTTTGGATTTAGTATAGACATATATATATGATTTTCATGAATAGATAGAATCAATACAAGTTTACATAGTTTAATGCATATTAGTTTGATCTATATACATATATGCTTCATATACTTAGAAAAACTTATTTTGATAATCTCATTCATTGTTTGGAGTTTTGTCTTTTAAACAAATCTATTTTTAGATTTCATGTCAAAACATAGATATATCATGTACATGTGTATTGGATTCTATCCATATACAATATGTTTCAAAGAGTTTAAATATCTTGTTTTTGTATTTATACATGTTTGGGAAAAATCAGATTTCCATTTCCAAAGTTTGGTTTTCAGAAAATACTAATTTTGTGTTTAAGTCAAATTTCAATATCATAAAAATAGTTCAAATGGTTTGAAATATGTGTTGATTTTTGGTCACACATGTTTGGTGTTCAAATATCTAACAAGAACATATTTTTGTAAAATTTATATGTATTTATGGGATTTAATTGGTATTATATAACTATGTTTTTCAAGTCCCAGATTTCCCAGCCAGATCAGCTGGCGGTCGACCGGACCGGTGGTCGGTCGACTGGACCGGTCGACCGATGTGCACGAGACGTGCACAAAGGTCTAGCCTACACGGCCGGTCGACTGCACGGTCGACTGACTGTAAGCACCCACTCTCGGGTACGGTCGGTCGACCGCTAGGCTTGGCCCAGTCGACCGGGCGGTCGACCGGAGGCACAACAGTCAGAAATATGACCGTTGCGCCGGTCGACCGGGTGGTCGACCGGAAGAGCATTTTTGCCCTTTCCTGCTGCCAACGGACAGAATTTTTGGAGGCCTATATATATGCCTTCTCTTGGGCTGGTTTAGACAAGATTTGAGAGAGCAAAAATTCCCATCTTTACAAGTGTTTTAGCAGCAAGTTTTAAAGAGTTTTTGAGTTAAAAGATTTATCTTTATTTGTTTTAAAGTGTTAGAAAAATCAAAGAAAAAGAGTATTTGGGAATTGGTTTTTGATCTTTATCTATCTTGTGATTTTTCCAAGTATTTTTCTTTGTTATTTTCATTCCAAACACTTTATTTTATCACACTTGAGCTATCATCTCTATCCTATCTATAGGATCTTATTTTTGTGGGAAAATTGGTTTGTGATTGTAATACCCCGTTCCCGGAATACGTACTTAGTTGCGTATTCAGTTTTTGATCGTATTTTTCGATTTACTTCCTGTATTTGATCGATTTTAGTTTTAAAAATCATTTTCCAATATTATATATTTTCTAACGATTTTCTGGAATTTTCCTGAATTTAATTAAATATCTTCAAACCGGTGTCGACCAGTGCCGCTGATCGATTCTCAGATTTTTAATTCACAAACAGTTAGGAATTTCTAGAAGGTCCTTTAGACTTTATTTCTTAGAATCATATTTTCTATCTAAATACTTTTTCTGAGAATTTTATGAATTTATGAAAATTCCAACGGAGTCGGTAGATAACTGATTCCGGGATTTTTAGTTTTAAAACTATAAATTATTTCTTCAAACGAATTTCACCATGAGTCTTAAAATATTATTCTTGATTTTTGGTAAAATTTTCGGGTCGTTCTGAGATACTTGAATTTCGGACGATTTCGGTATTTTCCGAAATGTTTTCCGCATCTTCGACTTAAACTTGGGAAATTGTCTTTTCAACATTTTTAAATTTTAAGCCAAAGAAAATATCTTCCTTTTTATAATTCTTTTCCTTTTCCCTTTTTCTAGATTTTCGTTTACTTCCTTCACAAGCCTCAAAATTTTCCAATTTTTCAATAATTCCACTTTCTCCAAAATTCCACCAACTCCCACCTACTTCCTCATTTAATGCATCTCTTACTCTCTCTCTCCCATGGCCAGCCAAGTGGCCAAGTGAGGGACACCTCACCCTCTCCTATTTGCAATAAACCCCCTCTCAATTACATTATTTGCAACTCCTTTACAAAATCTAAAACCTATATAAACATTTCCTTTACATTTCTTTTCCTTTTTCTTCATTTCACCAAGTATTAGCCTTCACCATTTCCCTCTCCATCTCAACTTCAACCCTACTTCCAAAACAACACCACAAGATCATCATCTCCACCTCAAGCAACCATTTTGGAACTTGGATCGTAGCTTCCTTCGCCGCCAAAGATCACCTTGGTGCTATTCGTCGACAACGACCCTTTCGATCGCATAAAACGTCGATTGATCACTCCTAGTGAGTATTTTTACTCACCAAGACTTGTAAACTTCCTAGTATACTTGTATTTCCACATCTTGTACACTTGTGTCATCAAAATCATGTTTTTAGACCATCAAACACAACCATCAGAAATTCTGTTCTGTATTCTGTTTCCCCACGATTAGTCGACTGGACCTAGGGATTAGTCGACTAATCCATCTAGTTGAACCATAACCTTTTTCTGAAACTCAGTTTTAGTCGACTTACCCTGGTTATTAGTCGACTAACCTTCTCTGGAAATCACTGTTAGTCGACTACCCCTTTTACCCTAGTCGACTAACTCTTCCTGAACCAGAAACTCAACTCTCTGCATCTCAGATTTAGTCGACTTACGTATCTGTTAGTCGACTTGAGTTCACTGTTAGTCGACTACCCTTTTACCCTAGTCGACTAACTTTCCCTGAAACAGAATCTCAACTCTCTGGAACCCAGTTTTAGTCGACTAATCCAGACTGTTAGTCGACTAGAGACCACTATTAGTCGACTAACCCTTCCACCTAGTCGACTAATTTAGGCTGTTTATTATAGTTAATTTCTTTTCTGAAATTAGATCTTACCCTTGATACATGTGTGATATATTATTCTTGTTTATGCTTCATGACTGATACTTCATGACATGTTACTTGATGGACATTACTTCTTGTTACTTCATGACTTATTATTGTGTAGTCTCGTTCCATAACTTGTTAATAAATGGATATCACCACTTATCATGCCATCACTTGAACCAAGCATGATACACTTGACTTTTGTATAAAATGGACCAACTTATATTGGGTCGGGGGAAAACATGCGGATATCGATATGTGTTCGTGTTTACAGTGATTTTAGGAATGTTGTGCAACTCATGTTCCGGTCTGACCTGTGGGCCACCAGGGGACCGAGGGGAGTGCTTGATCCCTCCTTACTGGTACTATCATGATAAGGGCATACATAAGTCCCTCCTGTTAGCCTAGCGGCTGGTTTCCGTCATCAAGCAACGGAACAATCCTGGACCGTTGTCCCGGGCATGTACGGGACCCACTGTAAACATAGTTCGTTGATAATCCCGCTGGTTTCCAATAACAACCTTGCTTTACTAGGATATGGATTTATGTGCCCTGGGACGCTGGGTCACATAGCTGATATCACAGTAAGACAAGTAATAATAATAAAGACTTTAACTGTGGATCCATTGTATTCTGATTTTATTTCTTCATGCTTCCATTATTCGTTGATTGATATTCATATTACTGTTCTAACTTCCTTATCCTTGTTTTATAGCCATTTGGCTGTAGCCTATTCATTGTTGGGAGGTCCTGACTCCCTTGGATTTGTATGTTCAGGTTCCGAAGCTTGGATCGAAGTGGAGCCATCCACAGAAGATCGAGCTTTCTTTAGTGAGCAGGCCGATTAGCTCCAGTCTTTGTGCCAGATCCCTCTTTTTGACTCACGGGATCTGTTGGCCCAAAGGCCTTTCACTCTAGTTTTGATGATGATTAACTCATGTAGTTATGTGTACTAATAATCTTGTGATTTTAGTTTCAGATCATTAACCAAGATATTAGTTGATGTTTAGCTTCAACAAGATGATTTGGAAGCTTGCACATGTGGATTCAAGAGCCCGCGCATCAAGATATATATAGCACTTGCTTGGTGAATCACGGTTTGGACCAAGTCAACTTGGAGACGGCGCTCTACAAGAAGACTTAGGTATCCCTAATTTAGTTTGTGTTTAGAGCCTAATTGTAAAGATTAGAATAGTATGATAATGCCCAAGTTCACAACACACACGTTTCATGTTTTGAATATTGGTTTTTGGTTTTTCGGTTTTTGTTTAACCGATCTTGGTTTTCATGAATAGATAGATCAAAACAAGTTTACATGGTTTAATGTATATATGATTTGTTCTATATACATGCATACTTTAATTTCCTAGACAAACTTAGTTTTGACTCTTTTATTCATGTGTTTTTATGTTTTGGCATTTCTAATCAAACATATATCGGGTTTTGGAGTTGAACCAGTTTTAGTTCTACTGATCTGCTTGACACCCTTCTATAGTTATTATCATAACTTTTTATTTTTATATTCAAATAACATGATTTAACTTGAATTTTAAAGATAACTTTCAGATCTAAATTTCTTATTTAATAACCATTTTCAGATTCTAATTTTAAAGTTGTCAAATATTTGGTTGAAATCTGTTCTTGTTCTGAAAACAGGTTACAGTTTCTGTTTTGACACCTGTCAGTGTTTTATTGATAACTTTCGCATCCTAACTGATATTGAGTTGATTTTAGATGCATTAGAAAGATAACTTAAAGATCTACAAATCATTCCTATATACCTTTTTATGAATTCGAACGTTTTAAGCCTGAAAAATGTACTCCAATATGACCTATTCTGTTGACAGCCAGGCTGGGCCGGTCGACAGGTCCGGTCGACCGTGCCTTATGGACGGTCGACCGGCCGGTCGACCGGACGTGCACAAAAACGTGCACGTCGACTGTTTCTGTAGACGGTCGACCGTGCCGGTCGACCGACTGAGAGCAGTTGCTCTCTGTTTGTTTCGGTCGACCGGGGCGATCGACCGGCAGCTGTCAACGGTCAGAATTTGACCGTTGCGCGGTCGACCGGCCGGTCGACCGGCAGGGTATTTCTGGCAAAAGTTCTGTCAACGGCTATTTTCTGAAATTGCCTATAAATACCCCATTTGAAAGAGTTTTTTCTCCAAGATTTTTTGTGCGAATTTTTCCTGATTCTCTGGTGTTTTCAAAGCAATCAAAAGAAGTTTTTGTGCTTGATTTGAACAATCTATTTTGGTGTTTGATTAGGGTTTGGAAAAATCAAAGAAAGGATGTTTGGGAAAACTTGTGATTGAACTACTCTATATTGTTTTCTTGATTTTTCCCAAGGATTTTCTTTGTGATTTCTGATTTCCATTCCTTTGGTTTTCTCCACACTTGAGCAAAAATCTACTATCTATATCTATAGGTTATTTGTGTGGAAGAAGAATTGTTTGTGGTTATTGTTGTGACCACCAAGTTGTAACCCAATCTTTTCTTAGCTTTATGCTTTGGGTTGTATCCCTCTAGTTGAGAGGTGATCCTTGTATTAGTTGGTAATTGGGAGTTTGTTATATTGGTTTGGAATTTGCCTCAAGGAGGAGGTTGTGATTGTTGGAGTTTGCCTCAAGGAGGAGGTTGTAAAGAGAGGAGTTGGGTACTCCTTGTAAAGGGTCCTAGGTGGACGAGCTAGTGGAAATCCTTCGTGTGTCGAAGGCGGGGATGTAGAGCTGGGTGCTCGAACCTCGGAACATATCTTGTTGTTTGCGCTTGATCCATTGGCTCTCTCTCTAAACTCTCTCTTTACTTTGTGCCTTGCATCTACTTATATTGCTCATTCATATTTGCTTGGCTTGGTTGTGTGCATCACTTATTGATAGCACTTGAGTGTGAATTGCATTAGATTTTTAAATTCCGCATTTAGTTCATAGATTAGCCATATCACCTATTCACCCCCCCCCTCTAGGTGATTTCAATTGGTATCAGAGCTAGTGCTCCTGATATTTAGGTTTAACCACCTAGGAGTGATCTTGGTTTGCTAATCTTCATTTGCATTATCATTTGCACTCATCTAGTTTGCACTCATGGATAGCCCTCCTATGTTTGACCATTTTAGACTTGATTCTTGGAAGGTTGACATGATTAGACATATAAAAAGCCTAGGACATTTAGCTTATCAAGCCATCACTATAGAAACCCTCCCAAATAGTAGCAAGCATAAGAAGGCCAATGCACTTGCACTTAGGACACTTAGAGCATCCCTTAATGAACATCTTTTACATATTTTTGATCGCTATGATTCGGCTTTTGCAGTTTGGAGCATATTGACGTCTCCCGAGCTACCCTTGATTATCAACAAGATGAGGAGATCTAAGAGAGAAAAGTCCGAAGAGCATTGCTTCATGGTCCAAGGGAAGAACTCCCTTGAGGTACACTCGGATTCCCCTCTTGATGATTGCTCTAGTTCATATTGCCATGGTTGTTTTGAAGTTCAAATTTAAATGTTGAACTTGCTTCTAAACTTGAAAATTTTATGGAAAAACATGAGAATTTGAAAAAGAAACATTTTGATTTAAAAGAAGAAATGAAGGATTTATGTTCCACTTTTGAAACGGTTTTGCAAGAGAAAGAAGAGATTATTAGTGAACGTGACACACTTGAATCTCAACTTGAAATTGCTTTAAAAGAAATCGAAGTTTTGAAAAACAAAATGATTGTGATGATGTTGTAGAACACAATGAAGTTTTGTCTTCTAGATTGGATCTTGTTTTTAAAGAAAATCTTACTTTGAAAAATAAAATTGATTCAATTACAAAAGAATTGGATTTGGTTTTGATTAAAAATAATCTTTACAAATGAGATTGATATTCATGTTTGTCATGCTAGTGTAGCTTCTTGTTCTAGTACACCTATTGCATGCTCCACTTTATCTTCTAGCATAGAAAATGATATTATTGTTTTGAAGAAAAGTGTTGATAGTTTGGGCTCCACTTTGAGCCATTGTGCCATGAATCACACACGATTGGAAACCTTGGTTCGCAAGAAACAAGTTCCAACCTTGCATGCACACCCATCTAGGCATACCCATGCTTTTCATGATCATCACCATCATATGTATGCTCATGTGTACACATGTACACATTGTGGTCGAAAAGGCCACCTTGCTAGATTTTGTTATGATCGTATTTATCATGAAAATTTAGCAACTAATTTTGTTTGGGGTAGAAAAGATACTAACCCCCGTGGACCCACTAGTAAATGGGTACCAAAAACCACCTCTTTGACTTTTGATGTAGGTGGAGCTCTCGCATCACGTGAGGGTATTGGTGCCTTGAGGTGGATGCATTCTAAGCTAAAAGGAGAAAACATTTGGATGCTTCACTCTCAAGGAGTTTAGGTGGGAGGACCACCGGGTGCTTTGGAGACATGGAGAGTTGCCCTTCGGTTTTGGTAACAATTCCTTACTCCATTTAATGTTTACATGCTTTTTTTATGTTCATCCTTTTATAGCATGTTGTGTTTTGCTTCATTATGCTTGTGCCATGTTCATTAGATTAAGGTTGTACATGTTTAGCTACTTGAGCACCCATGCTTCATTTGGAATCTACATTTAGTGTCTCACCTTGTTTAAACTAACATGTATGCCCTAGATCTAATGCACATGCATATGCATTATGACCATTTGGATGATTATGATTTTTGTTTTGTTGAACCATGCTTTATTGTTTCATGATTAGTATGATACTTGCCATGTTTTAATTATCATGTTTATCTTGTTGGTTTATGATTCCCGTTTCATGCTTCATGATTTGATTACTTGTTTAGATGTGAGTTTTCATTAAAACTAGGATGTATACTTATACATATAGTGGACCACAAATAAACCTTTATATATGTTTGTGCTTGGATGCCTATTTGTACCCATTAAATGTTCTAGTATAGTCTAGTTTTGATGATTCATGCATTCTAACTTGTATTCCCATTTTGGATATGATTTTATGATCATGTGTTTTAACTTCATGTATATGTCTATCTAGTACAAATTATTGATTATACATATACATCCTTGAGCCACGTGCCTTCATGCATATACTTTGTGGACTCATCATGTTTAGGATATGTATGTAAGCTTTAGTTTGTATAAGACATACATATGCCTTGAAGTATAGATGATTTTTGATGGAAATTTAGATTTTCATGGTTTCATATTTTTAAAGGAATTTCACATGAGCTTTTTCATGTTGATATGTGTCATATAACACTTGTTCACTCACTTTATTAGTTTACTCATGATTTGCTTTCATGAGACTATGATATGGGATTTATGGATTTGAGTGTTTAGTGTCATGTGATTTACATGTGTTTCATGAAAAACAATTTTGTTTTCATTTCCTATTGTTGAAGAATTCCGTACTAGTTTTTAAAATTTTCACAACTAGTTCATGTTCTTCGCATTTGGTAGAGATTTTCAAACAAATTACACTTTCAAATCTATTTTTGAAAACCCCTACCATTAAAGGGTGGTTGGATGGGAGATCATGTTCATGTATGCTTTATAATGAAAATCATTTTTAAACTTGCACATGAATGGGTGGTAGTTGATATGAGTCATACACTTGATCTTATTGTTGTTTCAATTGGTATCATTGAATTCTTTCAATTGGTATCAATCTTGACATCCTTTTGTATACTCATATATGTTTTGTTTTATATATGTATGCTTACACTTCATATAGTATCAATTTCAATTGATATCTATTTCTTACATACATATATAGATGATTTATTTGTGCTTCAAGATATCACAAATTTTGGATATGTTAAGCTTGAGTTTTTCAATTGGTATCCATATACAAGCTTTATCATAATTTTAAGATTGCTAAGCTTGAATTTTTTTTAATGAATATCATGTTTCAATTGATTTAATTTTCAATTGGTATCTTATTTCTAGCTTATGCATATGTTTAGTTGGTATTTCATAAAGGGGGAGAAAACTCACATTTCAATTTTTCAATTGGTATTTAGTTTACCATTGGTTTTGTTTCCCACTCCCTAACTTTATAATGAAAAATGATTAAAGAATGATTATTGATTTTTAATTGGTTTCATTTGATTATAAAGATAAATATCTTCAATTGGTATCTAGATGCATTTGTTTACTCAAAATTGGTATCATTGTGTTTTTCAATTGGTATCATGTGTTTTATTTTCAATATGTTTTAATTTCAATTAGTATCATATTTGTTTTCAATGCCCTTCTTACTTTCAATTGGTAATTGGTAGGCATTTCTTAAATGTTTTTATTCTCACTTTCTTTTGGTATCATAATGCACTTCAATGACACATTTTTTAATTGGTATCATTTTTGGTGTCACCCCTTGAAGTAGTTTATTGATTCTTTGTTTCATATATTTAGGGGGAGAAGAATTCATATCTATTTTGTTTTTACCCCTTTGTTGATGATTGACAAAAAGGGGGAGAAGAATTTGGAGTTGATATGCATGAGTTTTCAGTTTTATGATCATTTCATCTCCATTGGTATCAAGAGCATTATGAGTTTTGTTTTTTATTAGTATCAAGAGTTTTGTTTGGTAAGTTATTTGTTTTGTTTTAATTGGAATCAAGAGCATGTTTCATATGCATATTCATTTTGGATGTTAAGTACCTTGTTTAGTATGCATCTTATTGTTTGTTTATTCCTATGCATGAGTTAAGGGGGAGCTTCTTTGAAGCTTTACTTTAATCCATGCATATATAACTCCATGAGTTTTGTCATCATCAAAAAGGGGAGATTGTTGGCCCAAAGGCCTTCCACTCTAGTTTTGATGATGATTAACTCATGTAGTTATGTGTACTAATAATCTTGTGATTTTAGTTTCAGATCATTAACCAAGATATTAGTTGGTGTTTAGCTTCAACAAGATGATTTGGAAGCTTGCACATGTGGATTCAAGAGCCCGCGCATCAAAGATATATATAGCACTTGCTTGGTGAATCACGGTTTGGACCAAGTCAACTTGGAGACGGCGCTCTACAAGAAGACTTAGGTATCCCTAATTTAGTTTGTGTTTAGAGCCTAATTGTAAAGATTAGAATAGTATGATAATGCTCAAAGACGGCGCTCTACAAGAAGACTTAGGTATCCCTAATTTAGTTTGTGTTTAGAGCCTAATTGTAAAGATTAGAATAGTATGATAATGCTCAAGTTCACAACACACACGTTTCATGTTTTGAATATTGGTTTTTGGTTTTTCGGTTTTAGGTTTAACCGATCTTGGTTTTCATGAATAGATAGATCAAAACAAGTTTGCATGGTTTAATGTATATATGATTTGTTCTATATACATGCATGCTTTAATTTCCTAGACAAACTTAGTTTTGACTCTTTTATTCATGTGTTTTATGTTTTGGCATTTCTAATCAAAACATATATCGGGTTTTGGAGTTGAACCAGTTTTAGTTCTACTGATCTGCTTGACACCCTTCTATAGTTATTATCATAACTTTTTATTTTTATATTCAAATAACATGATTTAACTTGCATTTTAAGATAACTTTCAGATATAAATTTCTTATTTAATAACCATTTTCAGATTCTAATTTTAAAGTTGTCAAATATTTGGTTGAAATCTGTTCTTGTTCTGAAAACAGGTTACAGTTTCTGTTTTGACACCTGTCAGTGTTTTATTGATAACTTTCGTATCCTAACTGATATTGAGTTGATTTTAGATGCATTAGAAAGATAACTTAAAGATCTACAAATCATTCCTATATACCTTTTTATGAATTCGAACGTTTTAAGCCTGAAAAATGTACTCCAATATGACCTATTCTGTTGACAGCCAGGCTGGGCCGGTCGACAGGTCCGGTCGACCGTGCCTTATGGACGGTCGACCGGCCGGTCGACCGGACGTGCACAAAAACGTGCACGTCGACTGTTTCTGTAGACGGTCGACCATGCCGTCGATCGACTGAGAGCAGTTGCTCTCTGTTTGTTTCGGTCGACCGGGGCGGTCGACCGGCAGCTGTCAACGGTCAGAATTTGACCGTTGCGCGGTCGACCGGCCGGTCGACCTGCAGGGTATTTCTGGCAAAAGTTCTGTCAACGGCTATTTTCTGAAATTGCCTATAAATACCCCATTTGAAAGAGTTTTTCTCCAAGATTTTTTGTGCGAATTTTTCCTGATTCTCTGGTGTTTTCAAAGCAATCAAAAGAAGTTTTTGTGCTTGATTTGAACAATCTATTTTGGTGTTTGATTAGGGTTTGGAAAAATCAAAGAAAGGATGTTTGGGAAAAGCTTGTGATTGAACTACTCTATATTGTTTTCTTGATTTTTCCCAAGGATTTTCTTTGTGATTTCTGATTTCCATTCCTTTGGTTTTCTCCACACTTGAGCAAAAATCTACTATCTATATCTATAGGTTATTTGTGTGGAAGAAGAAATTGTTTGTGGTTATTGTTGTGACCACCAAGTTGTAACCCAATCTTTTCTTAGCTTTGTGCTTTGGGTTGTATCCCTCTAGTTGAGAGGTGATCCTTGTATTAGTTGGTAATTGGGAGTTTGTTATATTGGTTTGGAATTTGCCTCAAGGATGAGGTTGTGATTGTTGGAGTTTGCCTCAAGGAGGAGGTTGTAAAGAGAGGAGTTGGGTACTCCTTGTAAAGGTCCTAGGTGGACGAGCTAGTAGAAATCCTTCGTGTGTCGAAGGCGGGGATGTAGAGCTGGGTGCTCGAACCTCGGAACATATCTTGTTGTTTGCGCTTGATCCATTGGCTCTCTCTCTAAACTCTCTCTTTACTTTGTGCCTTGCATCTACTTATATTGCTCATTCATATTTGCTTGGCTTGGTTGTGTGCATCACTTGTTGATAGCACTTGAGTGTGAATTGCATTAGATTTTTAAATTCCGCATTTAGTTCATAGATTAGCCATATCACCTATTCACCCCCCCCCCCCTCTAGGTGATTTCAGGATCTTCATCCTACTCGTGAGCATTTTGTGTTTATATTGTATCTTTTGCTTTTGAACTTGGTTGTGATAAAAGATACATGTAATGTGTAATATTTTATCATATTTTGGGATGACTTGTACTTGTACTTTTATGTTGGCATATGAATGAATATCACGCTTTGTCGTGTACTCTGATCCTTGTTGTACTAAATGCTTAGCGTATATACGTGGGGGCATTTTCTGACCTACGTATATACGTCGCAGTGACGTCCCCGTATCTGTGGGATTCGGGGCGTTACAGTGATTTTTGAGATCACCAAGGTTGTTTGTGATCTATTGAGATCACCAAGTGTTTGTAATCTCTTTACTTTGGGTGTTCATCTCTCTTGTGTAGAGGTGATTGAGATTGTGATTTGAATTTGTGGTTATCCCTTTTGTGAAGATGTGATTGTGGTTGGTGTTGGCTTAGTGCCTTATCCCTCTTGTGTGAGGTGATTGTTGTTTAGCTTTGTGCCCATCCCTCTAAGTGTAGAAGTGATTGTTGTTGTGCCTTGCCTCTTGTGTAGAGGTTGTTTTGTTGGAGAGAGGAGTTGAGTACTTCTAGTTTGTAATTGTCAAATTTCTCAGTGGAGGTTCTCTGTGTGGGAGGTCCTGTGTGGACATAGTAGAAATCCTTCTGTGAGAAGGCGGGGACGTAGAGCAGTGGCTCGAACCTCAAAATATATCTTGGTGTTTGCGATTGATCCACTATCTCTAACTCTCTCTTATATTGTGCATTGCATCTATATAATATTGTTCATATCATATATATGCTTGGTATTGATTGTATGCCATACTTGTGTTGAACTAAGAGATCTTTATATAGCACCTCAACTCTTATTTGGAGGAATCTAGAAGAGTTAGTCCAGAGCCCCTCATCGGGAATTCGGCTACACTTTTTGGTTACACTATGTTTGTAGCAATTAGTTTTTAATTGTGCATCATTTGTCATTAGATTAGCCATACACCTATTAACCCCCCTCTAAGTGTATTTTTAATTGGTATCAGAGCCTACACTCCTGATATTAGGTTTAACCACTTAGGAGTGAGATCTTGGCTTGCTAATCTAGTTTTTGTATTTGCACACATATTATCTATACACTCATGGATCACCTCGCCCCTCTCATGTTTGATGTTTCTAATATTGATATATGGAAGCTTAGGATGAGTGCTTATTTAAAAGCCCTAGGTTTGCATGTCTATCTTGCCACTACCAAGAAAACCTATTTTGGTAATGCCAAGTACATTGAGGCTAATGCGCAAGCCCTAGATGTACTAAAGCATTCACTTAGTAAAAATATCTTTCTATAATTTCTAATTGTGATTCCGCTTTTACAGTGTGGAACACATTGACCTCTCCCGTGCTTCAAACAACAAATTATGTGGAGAAGGAATCTAGTAGAGATGAGTCCGAACAAGCTTGCTACATGATCTAAGGAAATGACTCCCTTAAGGTACACTCAGAAATTCAACTAGATGATAGTGCTAATTCTTCAGGTGATGACTATGTGGATACTGATGTTTTGAATGAGGAACTCTCTATAGTTTTGTGAAAACTTACTAGAAAAGTACAAAGTTTTGAAAAAAAAAAGCTTTAAATTAAAAGAAGATAATAAGGACTTGTTTTTAAAATTAAATAAGGTTTTGCAAGAAAGGATAAGATTTCAAGTGAAAGGGACTCCTTAAAATCCCAACTTGATCTTGCCCTAAATGAAAACAAAATTTTAAAGAATAAAAATAATTGTGATTATGTTTTGAAGAAAAATGAGATTTTGTCTTCAAAACTTGATATTGTTTTAGAAGAGAACAATTCTTTGAAAAATAAATTGCTTTGATTTTGAAAGAATTGGATTTGGTTTCAAATGAAAATAAATCTTTGAAAATAATTTAGATTCACATATTTATCATGCTACTATAACTTCATCATCTAGTGTTCCTATTGCATGCTCCACCTCCTCTTCTAATGTTAAAATTGATATAATTATGTCAAAAAAGAGTATCAATTGTTTGAGCTCCACTTTGAGCCATGTGCTATAGATCACAAGAAATTGGAATCCATGTTTCGCAAGAAATATGCACCACATGTTCATGCACACCATACACGTCATACACATGCTCAACATGCTCACACACATGACTCTATGTATGCTCATGTGTACACTTGTACACATTGTGGACGTACGGGCCACCTTGCAAAGTTTTGTTATGATAGATTAAATACTTCAAATTTTGAAAATAAATTTGTTTGGGTTAGGAAAGGTACTGATCCCCATGGACCCAATAAAGTATGGGAACCAAAATCTACTCCTACTGTATTTAATATAGGTGTGGGCTCTCGCTTGACGTGAGGGTATTGGTGCCTTGATTGTGGATGCGTTTGAGCTTAATGGACACTACATTGGATGCATCACCTTCAGGATGTTTGGTGGGAGGACCACCATGGTTTGGAGACCTAGAGATTAGCCCTAATGATTTTGGTAACTATTTCTAACTCCCATTTAGTTTACATACTTTCATATTAGTAATTTTTAGCATGTCTTGATTTTCAATGTTCATTATATTAGATGCATTGTTGTAACGCCCCGATCCGGCGGGTACGGGGACGTCACTGCGACGTATATACGCAGGTCAGAAATACTCTCACGTATATACGCTATGTTGGCCCAAGAGGTTACACTCTCCAATTGTTTTGTGTTTTGATGATAACAAACCAAATAAGTGCTATTTGGTACTAATCATTTGATCAAGATGAGTTTCAGATTTTGTACCATGTTTAGAGTCCATTCGCTTAGCTATTGCAAGAACTTCTAAGTTCCACAAAGCAAGGAAGGCAAATTGCACATCAAGGAAGGATCAAAGAAGAGAAGGCTCTAGCAAGGCATTGGATGGCTCAAAGACTTGAAGATAGCACAAGAAGTCTTCATGTAATTTGTTTTTCAGTTTATAGTTTGTTAAAGAATAGTGGATAGGTTTGAAGCTCTATCACACACGTTTTTGCGCACATGCTCATTCCAAAATAATTTCTTATAAATTATACAAAAATATTTTGCATATAAGATTTTGCCTACAGATATATATTTATGTTTTATACTAATCCCTGTTCAAAAGTATTTTTGTTAAAATCAAATCCTCTTTGTTTTCTTTTTAAAATTGACTTTTTGACCTGATCCGGTCGACCGGGTCGGTCGACCGAGTCTGTGTCAGTCTGGTCCGGTCGACCGGACCAGTCGACCGAAGTCCTGGCAGATGCACGTATCCGTGTGCACGTCTGTCGGTCGACCGGGGCGGTCGACCGGACTATTATTTTTGCTCACAGGTTTTATCGGTCGACTGGGTCGGTCGACCGCTCGCCTGTAACGGTCAAATTTTTATACTACCGGTCGACCGGCCCGGTCGACCGATCCGACCGTTTGAAGAGTAACGGGCAGATTTTTAAGAGCTGTTTATTTTTGTCTTTTGTGTTTAAAAATTCGTTTAAAGATTTATTTTGAATCTAATATTATTTAATTAGCCTTAAGTTTATTTTATCTCTTAACCTAGCCCTCTCCTATAAATAGGGGTGTTTAGGGAGAGATTCATTACAACATTTTATTGCTAGAAAATTCAAAAGTTTAAGGCTTTCAAGAGAGACTTGTTTCTTGGTTTTTGTGCTGAATTTCTCACTGATTTTCTGAAGGGTTTTTCAAATTCTCTCTGATTTAATTCTCTTTTCTTCACTTACAACAAGAGCTTCATTCCTACTCAATATTCTCTAAGGACCTTTGTAAGGGAAGAGATATTTGAAAGAGAGAGTTTGTGGTCTTTTGACTACCAAGGAAATTACTTGTTCTTGAGATTGTAGGAGTTGGGTACTCCATTGTAATTATTCTTTGTGATAGTGGAAGTAGCTAGAATCCTTCTGGGGAAGGCGGGGAGTAGAGCTGGGTGCTCGAACCTCGATAACATATCCTTGTGTTTGCGATTGGTTTACATTCTTGCAATCCTTACTCTATTTTGCTTGCACTTATTACTTGCTCATCATATTCATTGTCATACTTACTTGCTTGCATTCATCTTGTGATTGTTGTAACTTTAAATTTTTAATTTGCCCCTTGATTAGCATTGTCACCTATTCACCCCCCCTCTAGGTGACTTTTCACGCTAAGCATCAGTACATGCAAGAATCAGAGTACGGAAGCACGTGGTGCATTATACATTCCAACATATAAGTACAATTACAAAGTTATCACCAGAAGTGACACAATATTACATGAATATTACATCACCAATATGGCGCAAATGCGAGAATACAAGGAGATGTACAAGTATAAACAGTACAAAAAGAAGGCTCAGAGTCATAACAGGAAATCTCTAGAGCCGAACAGGGGGGCCTGGAAGGATGAGGCTCTGGACGGTCTGCTGGGGATCCACGCTTCAGCTGCGCCACTCTGATCAGCAACTGAGAGAATCCACACGCTCCAAGCTCCAAGACCTAGACATGAGGATCCAGAGGAGTCAGAACTCCCCGGCGAGTGGTGATGCGAATGCCAAGTGGCGAGCATAGATAAGCACACATGTATCGATAAATCCGAATCATAAACATGCAATGAAAACCGTGTCGTGGGCACAAGCATGCAGGAGCAAGTAGTTATACAGCAATTGATATCAAGCAGGAACATGTATGATATAAGGTGATAAGAGCAAGAGACTGGTGGAATAGAACACGAGTGGTAAAGCAGGATGCAAGCAGGTATAATATAGTAATCATAAAACTAGAAATCCGAAGTAAAGCCCGATACAAGCAAACATGGCAAAGCATACTATGGACCCATAGCTGGCATCTTTTATTATTATTATTACTCGTCCGACCCATATATCTCGGTATGTGTCCTGGTGTACATCTCAACACACATACATCCATATATAAGTAAGTCGAGGTTGGTTATTGGAAGCTGATGAAGAACTGATAGCTCATACTTATAGTAGTTCCCGTCCGCCCGGGCACAGCCATTGGGGGCCTTAAATCCCCCTAACACACATCTTCTGGGGGCCTAAAATCCCCATAACACGAATCGTCAGTTTCTGTATTCCATTACTATAAGCAAGGCATCATACCGGCATCCATCACTTCCTCCCATTCCCCGTGAAAGTTATCCTTTTTATGGCTTATTAAACATAATTATCAGATTACGGGAATGGTAGGATCATAACTGGTCATGACAGGAGTACATATCAAGCAGAACGGAAGTTCATAACAAGAGATCAAGTGCTACATCCCCGTATTATGATAATCATGGGTAGAGAGGTAATCGTAACAGGTATCAGGTTCTAATCATGACAGTGATAAGTGATCGGAAGGTGACAGGTTACAAGTCATGTCATAACAAGGAACAAGTGTCAAGTAGCAGCATATTAGGTATCATGTGTTATATGCCTTGGAGATGATATTAGATAGGTGACAAGTCATGTCATAACAGGTGACAAGTGATAAAAGATAACATAGCAGGAACATGCATCAAGTAGTAACATGTTAAGTGGTACATAATGCCAATACAAGTCGACCCGACGAAGCGGGAAAAATCAAATAGAGGTGAGGACACTCGCCTAAATCTTTAGAAAACACAGTGAAATCCCTGATCTCTGGAATCCAGGAAACCAACGCATAAACGCGTTCCAATAAAAAGGAGGAGAAAGAATGTAGACGCGGGAGTCGCAGACGCGGGGATCGCGTTGCGTAGATTCCACAAACGCGAGGTTCGAGACCCTCGTTCAAGTTATAACAAGAGAAGAACACGGACGCAGACGTGGGTTTCGCGTCGTTAACACGATAAGAACACAGACGCGGGCATGGGCTCCACGTTGCGTCGATGCAAGAACGCGAAGGCCGCGTTATACAATGTTAAGAACGCGAAGATTCGCGTTAAGGAATTGCTTGGACGCGGAGGTGAGATCCGCGTCAGCAACTTTTAGAGAGAAAAAGGGAGACAGGGAGATGTGAGAGAGACGCAGGGAAAGACTGAGAGTGGGACGCAGGTTTTGGGAGGAAAATCAGAGAAGAAAAGGAAAGGAAAAGGAAAGGAAAGGAAAGGAAAGAAAGAAGGAAAAGAAAGAAAGAAGGAAAGGAAAGAAGGGAAGGGAATGGGGTTGGTAGCCGGCCATGGCCGGTGGTCGCCGGCGGCGGCCGAAGGTGGCCAGAGACGGCCGGAATCTGGTAGCCCAAGCCCAAGCCCAAGCAATCATGGGGGTGCAAGTCTAGCTCATTTAGAAAATTTGGAGTTTTGCAAAAGGAATTTCGGAAAGCGAAGCAATAGCTCGTTAGAAAGATCTCTCCGAGGGGAGGAAGATGGCGCAGTTGGTGGTGGCTAAGGTGGTGTAGATAATGGTGGGAATGGTGATGAAGTTATGGAGGTTAATGGGTTTCTTAGTGGAAAAGAGGAAGAAGAAGATGATGGAGATGGTGTTGTGGTTGTTGGGATGGTGGAGGAGATGGAGGAGAAAAAGGTAGAGGAGTTGGTGGAGATGGTGGTGGAGTTGGAGGGTGAAGGTGGCCGGCCATGGGAAGGCAAGGGGGCGGCTCATGGGTGCTGCCATTTCGTTGGCTGCTGGAAACAAAGAAGAAGAAAGAAAGAATAATGAAAGAGAGAGAAAGAAAGTGGGGGTTTATATATAAAGGAGTTTGGAGGAATTACAAGTTTGCCATTGGGATTTCTTATATATAATGAGACTTGCGTCTCCATCCCCAAACACATCTCCCAAACTTGCGTCTAGGCCAAAAAGAGCCAAACGCAGAAATTAAAGCCGCGTCCAGCAGAAAACGCGAAAGTCGCGTTAGTCAGAAAAGACAAGAAAGCATGGTTGATAAGATTCAGAATTGATCTTGCAGGATAAGCATTAAATGCAGTATGGAGAGCATCCCTGCATTAAATGTTGAACCCAGATTGGTGAAACTTGCGTCTAGCGAGGAGAGAGAAAAATGGAAAAAGAGAAAAGTAGAATATCTGGATAAAATTCCGGTATCTGGAAAAACACCGAAAACTCCGAAAAAGTCCCAAAAATAAAGTAGCTTGGAAAGCTTCCCAAAAATTCTCAAAAATAATAAATATTATATAAAGATTTTTGGTGAAATCGGTTTTTAGAAATTTAATCCCATTTTTAAAATAAAAATCCTGAAATCTACCGTTAATACCGGTCTACACCGGGTCGGCCGGATTTTGATAAAATCAGAAAAATCCCAGAAAAAAGTATTTAGATAGAAAATATGATTTTAAGAAATTATAGGAAAGCCGTTTTTAGAATTTTAACTCCGTTTGTAAATTAAAATCCGAGAATCAAGCTGCAGTATTGGTCGACCCCGGTTTTGAAGATTTACAACTTAATTCAGGAAAACTCCAGAAAATCATGAAAAATCTAGAATATTGGAAAACAATATTTGAAACTGAAATCGGTCAAATCAGAATACTAGAAAGTCCAAATCGAGCAACACTCTAGGATCGGTCCCCCGGTTCAGGCTAGGGCTGACTCCGAGTTCACGAATCCGATCCAAGGCAAAACGATCATATAAATAATTCATAATACAAAATAAATACAGGAAGTAAATCAAAAAAAATATGATCAGAAAATATGAATACGCAACTAAGTACGTATTCTGAAAGCGGGGTGTTACAAATGTAAATTAGACATATGATATGCATAGATAGTCTTTTGAGATACACCCATGTTCATATGGATTTACATCTTTTGTGTTCTCACTATAGTTTAGCTATTGTGTATATTCTAATCTAAAATATGTGTATTTAACATAATGATCATATTGGTTTATGTTTTCTTTATGCTTCATGTTTTGATTACTTGTTTAGATGTAGTTTTCATTAAAACTTGTATCAATACTTGTACAACTAGTGAGTCACATTTGATTATTATATGTTTGTGCTATGTTGCTCATTGTACCCATTAGATGTACTTGTATAGCCTAGTTTTAATGATTCTTGCATTTTAACTTGTATTCCCTATATTTTGCATATGTTTTCATAATAATGTATTTAGCTTCATGTATATGTCAATTTTATCAAAACTTTAGATATACATGTCTATCTTAGAGTCACTTGCTTTTCATGCAAATCTTTATTATGAACTCACTTGTGTTTGGGATATGTATGTATACTTCTAGTTTAGACAAAACATACATATGCCTTGAAGTTGGTATTGTTTTGATGAGAATTAAATCCTTATATTTTTCATATTTATAAAGGAATTTCATATGAGCTTAAATGCCTAATTTCCATGATCTTGTTGATTACTTGACTTTTTTACACTCTATGTTTGGTATTTACTCATGATTTTTATTTCATGAGCATGTATGTGCTATATTGCTTTATTGAGTATTGATAATCGTGTGACTTACATGTTTTCATGGATATATTCATATTTTATTCCCTACTTGAAGGATTTCGTACTGGTTTTCAAAAATTATCTTTAAACTAGTCGTTATTCTTCAATTAGTAGTGATTTTCAAACATATTAAAATATTTTCAAATCATAATTTTTGAAAACTCCTACCATCTAAGGGCGGTTAGTTGGGAGATCATGCCTTGTATGTTGAAAAATGACTATCTATTTAAACATGTGCGTGAAAGGGAGGTGGCTATGAGATATACATGACTTTAATGTAAATTCTATTTTTGTATACTCATATGTGTTTCCTATATATGTATGCTTCAAATTTCAAATAATATCAATTTCTATTGGTATATCCATATATGATTTGATTGTGCTTGTTTTACAATATCTTTACATTGTTAAAGTACAAATTATGTTTATACTAAACTTGACTAATTTTTAATATTAATTGGTATCTTTATGAGCTTATGCATTATTTTCGATTGATATTTCAATTGATATCAAAATATACTTCATATTTTACCTTTCAATTGGTATCAAAAATTTACAAGATATTTCATTGGTATCAAAAACTTGCAATGTTTCATTTTTAATTGGTATCAACATTTACTATTGGTATCTATATTTTCAATTGGTATCTATTTTTTTAATTGGTATCTAAAATTCATTTTCAATTGGCATCAAAATTTACTATTGGTATCTATATTTTCAATTGATATTTATTTTTTTAATTGGTATCTAAATTTTTTTTTCAATTGGTATAATCTATTGGTACTTTAAATTTTTTTAAGTGGTACAAACTTTTGTTTTGTCAACTACAATTTGATTTTATTGGCATCAAAATATATTTTGTTGACTTCAAGCAAATTCAAAATTTGTCTTAAAAGTAATTTCAAATTGTTTTAGTATGTATTGCTTATATGCAAGGGGAGCTTAATATCTCCTCTATATATAGATTCATGTTGAGTGTATCTCATTTTGAGGAGCTTAACCTCTCTTCTTTATGTGATACACGTGTATAGGGGGGCCTAACATCTCCGCTTGTGTAACATCTCCGCTTGTGCATTATATATTATGCCTTATGTGGTCAGGGTCTAGTCGTCTCTTTTCATGTAATGCATGTATGCAGAGGGAGTTAACTTTACGTCTCTCCTCTTCATGAATGTTATATCGCATTTATAACCTTATTGTTTGATTTGTTTTCGCCCCTTTGTTGATAAATTGACAAAAAGGGGAGAAGTATTTGGAGAGTTTATATATGCATGTTTATTTTATTTCCTCATTTATGCAAAAAGGGGAAAAGAATTTGGTGAGTTTATGCATGTTTATTTTCATATTTATGCATATATGTGTTGTTTGATTTTTGCACTTCATTGAATATCTATTTGTTTATGTTATGCATAAGTTAAGGGGGAGCTTCTATGAAGCTTAACTTTAATCCATGCATATTTACTCCATGAGTTTTGTCATCATCAAAAAGGGGGAGATTGTCGGCCCAAAGGCCCATCACTCTAGTTTTGATGATGATTAACTCATGTAGTTATAGTACTAATGATATTGTGTTTAATTAGTCTCAGATATTTCATCAAGATCTCTGTAGGTGATCAGTTTCAACAAAGGAGTTTTAGGAGTTAACACATGTGGATTCAAGAGCTCGCGCGTCAAGATCACATCTAGCACTCAGTTGGAGTCTAGCTCGTTGGATCGTGTTTGGATCGAGTCGTCTTAAAGATGAGAATCGATAAGAAAACTTCGGCTTGTTTAGTATGTATTTAGATCTTGTGAAAAGGTAGATAGTATTGATACGCTCAAGTTCACACACATAAAAGTTTATTAAGTTTGGTTTTCGGTTTAACCGGTTTTGGATTTAGTATAGACATATATATATGATTTTCATGAATAGATAGAATCAAAATAAGTTTACATAGTTTAATGTATATTAGATTTGATCTATATACATATATGCTTCATATACTTAGAAAAACTTATTTTGATAATCTCATTCATTGTTTGGAGTTTTGTTTTTTAAACAAAACCTATTTTTGAATTTGATTTCAAAAACATAGATATAACATGTACATGTGTATTGGATTCTATCCATATACAATATGTTTCAAAAAGAGTTTAAATATCTTGTTTTTGTATTTATACATGTTTGGGAAAAATCCAATTTCCATTTCAAAGTTTGGTTTTCGGAAAATACCAATTTTGTGTTTAAGCCAAATTTCAATATCACAAAATAGTTCAAATGGTTTTGAAATATGTGTTGATTTTTAGTCACACATGTTTATTCAAATATCTAACAAGAACTTACTTTAGTGAAATTTATGTGTATTTATGGGATTTAATTGGTATTAAATAACTATGTTTTCAAGTCCCAGATTTCCCAGGCAGATCAGCTGGCGGTCGACCGGACCGGTCGACCGATGTGCTCGAGACGTGCACAAAGGTCCAGCGTACACGGCCGGTCGACCGCACAGTCGACCGACTGTAAGCACCCACTCTCGGGTGCGGCCGTCGACCGGGCGGTCGACCGGAGGCACAACGGTCAGAAATATGACTGTTGCACCGGTCGACCGGGCGGTCGACCGGAAGGGCATTTTTGCCCTTTACTGCTGCCAATGGACATAATTTTTGGAGGCCTATATATATGCCTTCTCTTGGGCTGGTTTAGACAAGATTTGAGAGAGCAAAATTCTCATCTTTACAAGTGTT
The DNA here is from genome assembly GCA_038442645.1 of Agave tequilana. NCBI lineage: Eukaryota > Viridiplantae > Streptophyta > Magnoliopsida > Asparagales > Asparagaceae > Agave > Agave tequilana. The sequence goes on from JAVJIF010024566.1 coordinate 36,186, forward strand.
TTAGCAGCAAGTTTTTAAAGAGTTTTTAGGTTAAAAAGATTTATCTTTATCTGTTTTAAAGTGTTAGAAAAATCAAAGAAAAAGAGAGTATTTGGGAATTGGTTTTTGATCTTTATCTATCCTGTGATTTTTTCAAGTGTTTTTCTTTGTTATTTTCATTCCAAACACTTTGGTTTCTCACACTTGAGCTATCATCTCTATCCTATCTATAAGATCTTGTTTTTGTGGGAAAATTGGTTTGTGATTTTTGAGATCACCAAAGTTGTTTGTGATCTATTGAGATTACTAAGTGTTTGTAATCTCTTTGCTTTGGGTGTTCATCTCTCTTGTGTAGAGGTGATTAAGATTGTGATTTGGATTTGTGGTTATCCCTCTTGTGAAGAGGTGATTGTGGTTGGCGTTGGCTTAGTGCTTTATCCCTCTTGTGTGAGGTGATTGTTCTTTAGCTTTGTGCCCTTCCCTCTAAGTGTAGATGTGATTATTGTTATGCCTTGCCTCTTGTGTAGATGTTATTTTATTGGAGAAAGGAGTTGAGTACCCCTAGTTTGTAATTGCCAAATTTCTCAGTGGAGGTTCCTTATGTGGGAGGTCCTGTGTGGACATAGTGGAAATCCTTATGTGAGATGGCGGGGACGTAGAGCAGTGGCTCGAACCTCAAAATATATCTTGGTGTTTGCGATTGATCCACTATCTCTAAACTCTCTCTCTTATATTATGCATTGCATTCATATAATATTGTTCATATCATATATATGCTTGGTATTGATTGTATGTCATACTTGTGTTGAACCAAGAGAGCTTCATATAGCACCTCAACTCTTATTTAGAGGAATCTAGAGGAGTTAGTCCAGAGCCCCTCACTGGGAATTCGGCTACACTTTTTAGTTACACTAAGTGCGTTGCAATTAGTTTTTAATTCTGCATCATTTGTCATTAGATTAGCCATACACCTATTCACCCCCCGTTTAGGTATATTTTCATATCAATATGTTTTCGTATTTACAGTGGTATTAGGTATGTTGTGCAACCAAAACTTCCGGTTTGATCTGAGAGCCTCCAAGTGTTCCAAGGGGAGCGCTGACTCCCTCCCTCATGTTACATTCCTAAAAGGGCAAATAACCTTGCGACCGGTTCCGAACGCCAACAACGGAACGTCATGGACCGTGGTCCCGGGTATGTACGGACCCACTTTAAACATTGTTCGTTGATACCCCCGTTGGTTTCCAATAACAACCTTACTTTACTTAGATGTAAATGTTTGTGTGATGGAACGCTAGTTGACATATGTAGACATCTGGGCAGGACGAATAATAATAATAAGATGCCAAGATAATAACTCATTGTCTTGCTTTGAAACTGTGTTTGTACCACTGGTTTTACCGTATTTGCTTTCATCAGATTTTATTTCGGATTTCTAGTTTTTTATTATTGTTATTATATTATATATATTTACATCATGCCTTACACTTGTGTTCTATTCCACCAGTCTCATGCTCTTATCATATTATAACATGCATGTTCTCTACTTGTTATCATTTACTATCTCTCTGCCTGATTTTATATGCCTGCACTCACGACACGGTTTTCAATACATGCTCTTTTAATTCGATCGATACACGTGTACTTATCCCTGCACGCCACTTGGCATTCACCACGCCACTCATTGGGGAGTTCTGACTCCCCTGGATCCTCATATCCAGATCTCGAAACTTAGAGCTTGTGAATTCTCCCAGTTCTGATCAGAGGAGCACAACGGTAGTGTGGAGTATCGACAAATCGTCTGAGGCCCTATTCCTCTAGGCCCCCTGTTCGTCTCTCGAGTTTTCCTTCTGTAACTCGTGAACGCCCTTTATACTGTTCATACTTGTATATCTCTTTGTATTCTCGCAATTGCGCCTATCCATGATGTAAGTAATATTGTGTCACATCTGGTGATAACTTTGTAATGGTACCATATGTTGGAATGTATAATGCACCATGTATTTTCGTACTCTGATTCGTACTTGTAATGATGCTTAGCATATATACGTGAGGATATTTCGACCTATGTATATATGTCGTAGTAACGTCTCCGAACCAGCAGGATCGGGGCGTTACACCTACTTACGTATTTTCTCTCACTTTCATCAAACCAAACATGCCCTAAGAAAATTAGATATCATTTCATTTATGGGGTCAAATTTAATAGAGCACCCAACCAAATTTGTAGAATTTAATGAAGTGCTTTTTTTGTGCATTAATGAATCGTTTAGAGAGAAATAACTACATTGGTCGCACGATTTTGGTAACATGCATGTGTAGTTTTCCAAGCAGAGAACGTTGAGATTTGGGTTTTGCATTTTAGATATGTTTGGTTGCCTGCAAGTGGATGCAAGTCAGAAGTGATAAGTGAGAAACTTTTTTGCAGTTCTAAGTAGGTTTTACGTAAATAAGTTTTCAAGTGTTTGGTTGATAAGTGCAAACAGAAAAGTATATTGTTACTTATAGTGCTTGGTTGTGAGCTTTTAAGTGGAATTTTCAAGACTTAAATGTATGTTTCAAGTAATTAAATTTATAAAAAAAATATTTAATCTAATAACAAAAATATTTAATGTAAACATAGAAAATTATTCTAATAATAAAAGCCTTTAATCTACTAATTAAAATTAACCCATACAGCCACCTACTTTACTTCATAATTCAAAAAAAAACTCAACTTCATAATTTTATTCACTACAATTTCATCCACGTCAGCAAAAATTGATTCCTCCCGACCACCCCTTCTTTATATATTTTCATTCTCTTTTATCCTTCTCATCACCCCAACATTGCTCTCCCCTCAAGCTTAACTGTAACAGTCTCAGTTTTTAATCACCTAATTATCATGATCTTAAACTTTTACTCTTAATAATTCAGATAATCTCTAAAATTTTGATAATATCTCCTCTATAATATGGAGCCTGCCGTGATTACAATATCTCAGATTTCGGCTAACATCAGCTTACTTATCAATATACAATATCCACGCAATACATAATATCATTTTGGCTTGATCTCGCTTATTTAATCATATGTAATATCACAACAACTTTTGTATTTAAAATCCTCATATATATCCATTAAAGAGTCATTTAGTGCTACACCACAACTTAGTTATTATTTACTACAACTTAGAAAACACATATATATACATATGTACATGCTCAAATACAAGTTCTAAATATGAGTCAATAGTTATACATATTCAATATATAGATTACTATTGATTAAATGTATCAAAATACTGAAGATCACCAAAAACCCCAAAGAGATGTCCTGAACCTTCAATGTTAAGCTCGGGTAGCCTTTTAAGCCAAGTCTGGCCTAGTATTCACCTGAAAGACAAGAATCTATGAGAGTGTGAGCTCAATAGCTCAGTGAGTTTAGTTACTTTTATTTTTACAATTTAACATGATATTATCAGTGTGTAGTGTACATGAAACATGAAAGTTAGTGATCATGAACGTAAATGTCTCAACTATATAATCAACTTACTTTAATTTATTGTTCAATTAATACTGATGTGTGTATAAGTAATAAGTGTCAGGGTTTCTATTATAATTCTGTATTCTGATGTCTATAGTACCATATCAAGGTAACACATCCAACACGCGTAAAGTATACACACACATGTTCATATATCAATCAACATACACGATGATACACATATCACTCATTCACTTTTAACAAACATACACCATTCGGGCACACCCCTTATCTACGAATGTATTCGGGCACACCCCCTGTCCGCCACAAATATATAATTAGTACTCCACTACACACTCCACCACACACTCCGGCATAACTCTGCCATATCACAATATATCAATACACAATGCAAGCACACACTTGTCATCAAGTATATCAATCAATAAATAAATATCAATACTTATTCATACATGATCACTTTGCCAGTAATTAAAGTTTATATTCATAATTTGCTATCACAAGTCACAAATTAGCCATGCCTATGCATTCATACCTTCACAACTAAGTTTATCAATTATTTATTACAATAAATCTTGGTTTGATAACTTGTACCGACCTCTTTCGATCACCATTTTTCTGATCTGATTACCAACACCCTGAATGTATAGCTCTTACTCTACGAATGTAGCAACTCAAGAATCATCCGAATCCGACTCTAGATGATCGAGATATCATCCAGAAACCAATACAATAATTAAAAGGTCAATTTGTAATTCTCTAATATGTAATAATCTTGTTCATCAAGGGGCTAAAGATAATTTGTACATTTCTTTATAAAGGCAGGTCGGGTCATGATGTTAGCCCAAAGGTCTATCACTTTAGTTTTGATGATGATTAACTCATGCAGTTGTAGTACTAATGATTTTGTGTTGTTTAAGTTTCAGATATTGATCAAGATCCTAATTGGTGTTTAGCTTCAACAAAAGATTCAAAATCAAGTTTTGAAGTGAGCACGTGTTGATTCAAGAGCTCAACCTTAAAGACCCCATCAAGTACCTAAGAAGGAGTCTAACTCGATGGAATCAAGCTTGGATCAAGTCAAGATAAAAAGAAAATTTATTCAAGAAGAAGACTTGAGTCAAGGTTTGTAAGTTTAGGATTTATGTAGAGAATAGATTAGTTTTGATTGCTCAAACTTATACACATACACTTGCACATAAGTTTTGGTATTTTGGTTTTCAAGAAGATTGAGTTTAACAATATTGATTTGGAAAAGATTCTATACTTATGTGTTTTAAACTCATATCTTGTGTTTATACGGTTTATATCTTAAATGAATAAGTTTTATAATCTGAAATATGTGTTGGATTCTATGCACACATTGTTTGCCATAAAATTGAGCATGTAAAAATCTTTAATTACTTGCAAAGAAGATTACAACAGATCAAAAATCCGATTACAAAAGAGGAAAGAGTTGAATCCCCTTTTGTTTAGTGCTGGGTTTTTTGTGTAGCGGTGGAAAGTGATTCTTATTCTTCGTTGACGAAAGAATTTGAAGCTTGATCTTCTTGCTCTCACTGATAGCTCACTGGTAAGGTATAAATCTTAAGTAATGGCTAAAATCTCAGAGATTGAAAGTAGAAACTTGAACTCAGCAAGTTGTAAAGAGTCTTCTCTCTTCTCTTTCATTACTCTTGCGTGTATTCTCTCCCCTCTTTCCAAAAGTCCCCTTCCCATAGCTTCTCACACCAATTTATATAGGTTTTTGGGGTGTAACTGACCCCTTAAATCTCTCCATAATGGGGATTTATTCTTCATTATGTGGATAGAAAGTGGGTGTAGTTGACCCAGTTGATTGCTGCCTGTTACAGCAGAAATGCGTCTCGTGTTGGATACGGATCTTGCTTTGGAGTTGGAATGCAGAGCTCACATGCTCGTGTTAGTGTTGAAATGTAGAACTTCACAGGCTTGCGCTCTGTAGTTGAAACGCGACCCTAATTGAGGTTTGCATTTTGAAGAAATAACGCGACCTTCGTGTTTAATGAAAGAACACAACCTTCGTGCGAGATCTATGTTTGGCTTTGAAGCACGACCCTCGCGTTTGACATGAGACCCGCGTTTTGAGGCTTTATCTTCAGTAATTTTTAGATTACCTACAGAACCCCTTCTAAAATTTTTGAGACTCCGTGGTTGATTGGGAAGGATTTCGGAATACTTTAGACTTCATGTTGACTTAGACCTTCGTGATTTAGACTAACAATCTCTTGAAGTGTCCTGAGCCTGATCTTATTTGAATTCTAGTCTTCGTAAGTTTTCTGTTGAACTACTTGAAGCCCTAGGGAAGATCATCGTAAGTATGTAGAAACATTGTCTAGAACATCGCTTTGACTTGTTTGGTTTGTCAGTGTATTGTTGAACCAGTTGAGTCGTCAATCTTTTTTGTCAGTGTACTGCCGAACCGTTGCAAAAGTGAGAACACACTTGTTATGTTGGGGAGAACTCAACTCTCATATGATACGCGACTGTCACGTTTTGTGTCTTTGGATGCGACCCTCATAAAGACACGACTCTCAACTGATTGTCGCGTTTGAAATGTGAGGATCACGTTGGGGAGTTCCCGACGCGCTTTTTGCTTGAAACGCGGGCTTCCCAAGCGCCGTGTGTTAAGTTTAGATTGAGCTTTGAGATCCACGCCATGAATCTCGGCCATTGAATGGCCTATATAAGACCCGTGGTCTTCAAAAGTCAAGTCATTTTGACTATCTTCTTCAATCAACCTTGCGTCTAGAGTTAAAGCTCCAAGCTTTCGAACCCAAAGCTTATAGCTTTTCCATCTTCTTCGAAGATCAAAAACCATCTTGATGGATCCCAAAGGAAAGCGCCCTGCTGTGGCGAGCCCCAGAGAGGTCGTCGCCTCGACCGCCACTGACGGTGATCTGCCTCAGGCTGGGCTAATCTTAGGTGAGATATAAATTCTCCAAAAATTCGAAGGGACTTTGTCCCTTGAACTTCTTTGAATTTTCTTGACAATCAATGTTGACGCGAGTCTCATGAGATTCGCATTTTGATTTCTCTAAACGTGAATTTCGCATTAATGCTTTTAAACGTAGACTTCATGTGAGTCTCACATTTTGAGATTCTCACCTGTCAGAAGAAGAGCTTCGGAACAAAGCGATGGCTGTTGTCAAGGAAACTCGTCAATATGACATTCAAGAGCTCAGGGGGCGAATAAAGTCTCTCACGCAGCGAGATTAAATTTTTTTTTCTTTGTAGCACTTTGATCTTTTTTGAATAAAAGAAAGAGTGTTTGTATCACTTTTACTAATTTGATCCGAATAAAAGTGATTATTTTGCTTTTGAATCGTATCTATTATCTTTTTGTGATTGAAAAAGTAGACATACTAAAGCAGTTGATTTGATTGTCAAGGTAATGATTAACTTAGCTATTGAAGGTGAGTTTTAACCAAATTCGATACTTCTATAGAGAAAGTCGAGTAGATAATAAAGGTATGATTTTAACCAAATTCCTTATTTTCATTGAGAAAGTAAGGAAATTATGCCATTGTCCTGAAGTAATCACTTTGAAAAAAGCAGACCGTTTCGAAAATGCGAAATATTGGTACCCTATTTCTGAGGACTACAATCATAATCATAGTCCTCACAAAAATGCCCTATTTCTGAGGACTGCGACCATGATCGCAGCCCTCACAAAAAATGTCATGTTTTTGAGACTTTATAGGACTGCCATGATCGTAGTCCTCACAAATGTCTTATTTTTTAGTCTTCATAGGACTGCGATTATGATTGTAATCCTCATTATTAGGACATATTTCTGAGTCTTTATAGGACTGCGACCGTGATCGCAATATTAAAAAATGTCTAATTTTTTAGCCTTTATTAGGATTGCGATTATGATCGCAGTCCTTTAAAAAACACAAAATTTCAGCCTATATTGGGACTGCGACAATGGTCACAGTCTTTACAAAACGACCTAATTTTCAATTAATAAAATTACTGTGACTATAGTCACAGTCTTATAATAAAACACTGCGACAATAGTCGCAATCCTAACATAAGACTGCGATTATGAGTCTCAGTCCTCATATCAACATCACCATCATCAGCAAACTCCCGTTCACCGGCATCAAATGATACCTAATTTTTTTAGATCCAAATACCACATTGATCACAAACTCAAACAAAACTCATCGCGAGCATGAGCAAACGAGATCTGCAAAAGGTCGATCCCAAAAAATTTGGTCCGAGAGATCTTCCCCTTGAGACCCCGAGAATTACTCTATGTCGGGGTCAGGGTTGAGGGAAAAACGACGTTGGGGACGATGGGAAAGAGTAAAAGAGAAAACAATAATATATAAAGAAGTAGTGGTTGGGAGGTGCAACGCCCCGATCCCCCGGATACAGGGACACTACGACGACGTATATACGCAGGGCGGAAATACCCTCACGTATGTACGCTAAGTCTCAGAACATGTAATAAATACAATATATACGATTGTTTCAGCATTAAATAAGTACAAGAATACCTGCAAAAAAGTCAGTGATCATAATAGATATGAAAACATGGATAAATAAGAAAATAGAAACAAATAATAAAGATACCTATGAATCGAAAAGGGGTGGCGGTCTCAAAATAATATCTCTAGAAATATCAGGTGCTACAAAATCTGTAGCTATAACAGGATGTAGCTCGTCTTTTTATACTAGCAATGGTTCAAGAATCGTTCAAATCGGACTTCGTATGCTACTGATATCATCCGAAAACTTTCTTTATTTAGGATACGGGTTTAGGTGCTAACAAGTCGGGTGTGGATCCATAACCCATACCCATTTGGCTAAAGTGCTGTGTTAGTGGGATTTTGAATTCATTTAGCGTGTGTGTGTGTGTGTGTGTGTGTGTGAGAGAGAGAGAGATAGCCAGGAAAAGGAAAAGAAAGAAGAAAGGAAAGTGGAGAGAGAGACCATGCCAGGCGGCCTGCCAGGCGGCGCCGGTGGCCTAGCCGCTGGCGGAGGACGGTGACATTTTGGGTGGAGGAGTGGGGAAAGTGAAGGTGGTGATGATGGTTTGGGTGGTGGTAGTAGATTAAGGGAGAGGATGATAAAATTGGTGGGTATAGTTGATTGGTTGTGGTGGAATTGGAAGGAGATGCTTGCGGTGAAGGAGAAAGAGGAGATGTTGGGTGGAATTGGTGGTTTGTAATGGTGGAATTGAGTGTTTGTTGGTGGTGACATCGAGGGTGAAACAAATGGAGAAGGAGATGGAGTTGTTGTTATGAAAGACGGTGGAGATGAAAGAGAAGAGGGGTTTGTTGGCCGGAGTTGGGTTCGTCGGAGCGGGAAGTCGGCCGACGGTCTGGCCTAGCTTGGCCGCATTAGTAGAGAGAGGAGAGAGAGTGAGGTGTGTAGAGAGAAGGGGAGAGAGAGTATGTAAGAGTGAGACAGATGAGTTGAGAGAGTGTGAGTAAATGTAGAGAGAGAAAATATATAAGAAGAGGGGAGAGAGAGAGGTCGGCGAGAGAGGCGATGGAGAAACTTGGAGAAGAAGAAAGAAGAAAGAAGAAAAGAAAAAGTAGTTTTAATATATTTAATTAATATTATTTTAGTGGATCAAAATTTGATTAGTTTCGAAAGTTCCCAAAAATTCTGTAAATAAAAATATTACCCAGAGGAACATTGTGGAATCAGATTGAAGAAATTCAGTCCGGTTTGTAAATTAAAAATTCTGGAAACCAACCGGCGATACCGGTTGATACCGCTCGATTGAACTTTAGATAAATTCAGAAAATTTTTAAAATATGCTAAAGTAGAAAATATGATTTTAAAGAATAATTTGAAAGCATATTCTTGAAATTCAACGCCGTTCGTGAATTAAAAATTGTATAGGCGATTATCGGGATCGGTGGACACCAAATGCGGAAAATTTTCAAAATAATTCAGATAATTTTTAGAAAATTCTAAAAATCTAAAATATTAGGAAATAATATCTGAAACTGAAATCGGTTCAATCCGACAACAGAAAGGTCAAATCAAATACATGCGCCATATCGAGTATTGATACTGCGATACGTACATTAGAGACGAAGGTTACACGAGTAATCAATTTAGACGTGGATGAGGCTGCAATAAATAAAATTATAAAACTGAGTTTTTTTTTTCTAATTATGAAGCAAAGGTAGGTGGCTGTAATGATTTTTTCCTCTAAAACATTAATCTAATAATTAAAAATATTAAATATTATTAAATTTAATAATAAAACATTAATCTAATATTAGATATTGTTAAATAGATTAGTCTAATATTAAAAATATTATATAATATTATATAATGTAATTTAATATTATATAATATTAAATTAATAATAAGAAAATTAGTCTAATAATTTAAAAAATATTAATCTAATAATAAAATTTTTAATCTAATAATTAAGATCAATCTAATAATTAAAAGATTAATCAACTAAAAAACATTAATCTAATAATTAAAAATTAATCTAATAATAAAAAAGATTAATGTAATACTAAAATGTATTAATCTACTAATAAAAATATGAATCTAATAATATAAAAGGTTAATCTAATAATAAAAATATCGAATAATTTAAAGAATTTTAAGTTAATAATAAAAAACTTTAACCTAATAAAAAATTTAATCTAATAATAAAAAATTTATCTAAAAATTTAATATAATTAAGAACATTAATCTAATAATTTAAAAAATTAATCTACTAATTAAAAATTAAAAATCTATTAATTAAAAAAAATTGAAAATGAGACTGCCAGTGGGTCTACAAGTGGGATACAAAATTAACTGTTTAGGTTTGCAATTGCAAATGAGTCTACAAATGAGTCACAAAATTAACTGTTTCGCTGCAAGTGCGCTTTACAATTCAAGTGTTCAACTAACACTTGAAAGTCAATTTTTCTGCAAGTGAGCCTTGCACTTGTAGCCCACTTGCACCGATCCAAACGCTCCTTTAACTAAATTTATCTGGTGAGTGAAATTTTAAAAAAGAGGAGGAAGATGAAAGAAATTCGATGAGCGAATAAATTTGGCCAATAATATGAACTTTCTAAAAGACCTCGCATCATTCTTGGAATAAACCTTTTGTAAATCCAAGTTCTAAAGCATTGAGCTTGGTTTTACCCTTAACTAAAAGAACTAAAAAAAAAAAAAGAAAGGAAAAACTGCAATTGTAAAATTTACAAAAGAATAAAACTTTACATATTTGAGGAGTAATTGCCATGAGTTCCTAAAGAACAAAATGCTGACAAGCCAAAAAAAAAAAAAAAATTGCTGACAAAGCTGCATGCATGAACATTCATTTTCGAAAAAAAAAAATAGTTTTGATTGATCACAGGTAGAATTACCAAATGGAATTTGCAACACAAGTCTGCATGTTGTTATTTTCTTTCAAGCGCCTTCAGTTTCATCATGCCCCCATTCAATTTCATCATGTCAATGCCGAACTCTTTTTCTCATTCAGCCACTATCCTATGGCACAAAGAGGGGGGAAATGTGTAAAATAACAAATAAAAAATAATTTATGAACTTTTTTTTTACCGTCGCAAGATATTTATAAAATAAAATAAAAACTTTTGCCCACTTTTATCTTCCTTTATTGCCACTTCTTGATGATCCATGGGACCATGAAATATTCATAATATCATGGACCCTCTCAACAAATAATAGGCAAGTTTCACTAATATAAACATAATACAACTAGCAATAAAAGAAAGATAGTAAAAAAACAAACGCCATTAAAAGTAATAACAATAATAATTAAAAACTAAGAACTAAACATGAAGTTCAACAGAAATCTCATCCATGCAATATCTAAACCCATTTTTCACAAATAAACACCATCATTTAATATCACTACTATTTACTTTTACCACCCCCCCCCCCCCCCCCCCCCCCCCCCCCACACACACACACACATTGTGTCAGTTTACCAAAATACAACGCACAGGAGGAACCGTTTCTTGAGAAACGAAGTATAGCCCAGTCCTGACTGCATTAATCAAGAAATAAAACGAACTAGGAATTAGTTTGAATTAACTTTATGTTATTTTGAGGAAAGAAAGAACAGAAATTGGAAAGCTAACGAAAAAAAATACCTCGGTTAGAAAACCCTTGGTCATCAAGGGCAGAAGAAGAAAGGGTTAAACTAGTTTTCGCTCAGCTTCATTTAGTCACCTCTGAGGTTGATCTGAACCTGAGGCTCCAGCTGCCGAGGCTGGGGAAGCAGATCCATTCTCGGAAGGTGGGGCGACGCCCCATTTTCCTTCAGATTCTAGCGGCTCCAACACGTGGACCCCACCGTCTGTTAGTCCTACAGCGAACTGATTGGGCTCCGATGGATGGGCAGCTATTACGAGGGGGTAAACAGTTGAGCTGAAATATAGGGAAACATGAATCAGCAGGGGCAAAGTGTGGTAGTCTCTGGCACAATCAGACGCTTTGATGGATGTGTAGAGATCAAATTATATAATACCAAAATTAAGCTTCATCTATGTTGTGCCTGGACACGGCTACACGGCACAACACGACACTACATATGGACAAACAACAAATTTCAAAAAATACATAGAAAACAAAAGTATCATGTCCGAGTCTCATGCTATCTGCAACTTTATAACCAATAAAGAAGGAATATACTGCTGATATACAATTTCTTAACAAGACTGATGAAATTTTAAGAGCATGAAAGAGGAATTAACCATTGGAAGATAGAATGAGCAAACCAAGCTGGAAACCATTTAGAAGTTTCTCGCATGAATAATAAAAGATGACCTAACAGATAGGTGTTGTGCAAGTTCTACATGAAAAAAGCAATTAAAAGAGAGAGAGTTCAAATTTACTGGGATACTTTAACAAAATACCTGACATTAGCAGGTAGATAAGCAGCAGGACTGATCCGGCATCGCAGTTTAAGATTTTGAGCATTAAGATGCACACGGTGGCGTCCAAAAAGCTTGCATATATCAATTGACTGTCACAGGAGAATGTGGCATGGGAAACAGGAGCTGTATTTTCACGAGGTGCCCACTGCGAAGCAGGAGGATAATCAATTCACAAAAGCCAGAGTATAATTGTGTTTATCGCAAAACATTGCACTTCTAAAACTGCAAATAGTCGGGTTCGGGGGGGGGGGGGGGGGGGTGTTTACCTGCGTCACACACTCTAACTTATTGGCTTCAAATATAGCAATCTGTGTCTCATGTACAACCAGGAAGTGTATCTGATCCTGATGAAACTGTACCTTTGTATCTGAAACTGCACTTGGGGTACGCCCAGGAGGAATTTGCAAAGGTTTGCTCTTCTGTTTCTCCCACCCATCTGTACCCCAAACGCAAAGCTGCAGCAAGGAACATATAATATTCCACAAAAACAAAGAGGTAAGCAGTGCATTCATCATAAACACTAATTTATGAAGAGGTAAGAATTCTCTCAGAGAAAGCAGGAAAAAACTCATGAAAAACAATAGTTGACCTGGGCATCAGCTCCAGATGACACCAACACGTTTAACACATGCGAGAATGCAAGTCCAGTTATTCTTTTCGAGTGGCCTCTCAGTTTGCTTTTAACCTGCATTAAGATGGAGTCATAGGTTTTGGAATGTCGCCTATAAAGTGAGCAGCCCCTCAAACACTGTTATTTGGCAGTGTAATACCTCATCAACTCGGACATTATAGATCTGGATGGTCGAATCATCCATTCCAATAGCAATTATGTTGTTATCTTGAGGATGGAATGCTAGAAATGTCGCAGCTGGTGGTGGAGGCATGAAAGTTGTCATTGTCTGCACTCATCAAGTGCAAAAGATGTTAGAGAATGCAGTGTACAGTTTAAACTGGCATAACTCTAATAGTTTAATTCTGACCTTAAATGTCATCATGTTAAATAGTGAAATCTTTCCTCCTGATGCAGACATGACATAAGAATCATTCTTTGACAAAGCAAAGCAGGGGACTGCTTCTTCGGGATTTGTGTCTGTTACGTCATTAGTCATCAGTATGCCACTAGGTGGTTGCCATAGCTGAGGAGGTACACTCGCTGTTGCCTATACAATGAAGCATTTGACAGTGAACAAAAAATAGAATCACCTGAAAGAATGATCAGGCAGAGCCAATTATCTTTCTTACCTTTCCGCTCGAGTTGCGATCGTTACGAGGCCACTTCCAAAGTAGATGGATGGCATTGGATGCTAAAGCCAAGATGGCAACACCAGAATTGGTATAAATTAATCTTGATATCTACAATTATGAGAATAAGATCCAATAAATTCCAGAAATTTGCAGTATAGTAAGCAAGAAAAATATCCAGTGAAAAGATTCAGAAACAAACTGTCATGTCAGATTTAAAAGTCAAACCAACTAAAGAACTTCAGATTAGAATTAGAAATGTGCAGAAGTTCCAAAATCCTAACAAAACTTCCCCCCTTTGCTTGTCCCAACTAATATGGGATCAGCTACAGAATGGTCGTTGCCAGCATTTCCGTATCAGGCTGCTGTCATCGTCTGATAAGCATTTCGCCCCATCTAAGTGGACCTCGTATGGAGCATAAGCTTAAGCTGACAAGTCTTCTAACTGGTTAAAAATTCTTAATCAACAGAATTTAGGGAACTATGGACAAGGGAGGGGCCTGTCATGAAACTAGAAGGCCAGTGGAAGGTAAAAGACCATGTTGGTTTTGCACTTGAAGATCATGCAACAGAGAGGAACCCTCCAAAATTTTCCTGAACTAAAGAAAAAGTGAAAATATGGGGGGATATCATATCAATAGCCACAGGGTTGCTTTCATCTCCAATCTGCTGTACGTGCTGATGAGGCAAAATGAATGCACTACTATTGATGACAAGATCCACACAAAGAATTTTCCAAATTCTTCTCGCAACTTCCATTCATGTAGCAAAATCATCTATGCATTGATGGACATTAGAACAATATATATGAATCTGTAGCATAAAACTGTAATCGCTAGAAACAGTTATATACCTCAATCTATAACATTAAACCCTAATAACCACAGTATACACCTGATTACCAACAGACAACAAATGACAAGTTCAAATCATAAGCTCTATCCTAGCATGCATCTCATCTGTAAACAGACAACATCCCTCTCAGGGATCTGTAACATTCCTTCCTCATAGCACTGGAATCGTAGGCTTCCAATATGTTGGTGAAGAAAACAAAAAACAGAAATTGATAAGAAAGGGACTACAATAATCAACACGACCTTTTTTTCACCAAATGCTGTCAGTGAAACCTAAACCAGCTAAGGTAGTGGGAAGAAGCATTTTTAAAAATAATAGGTCATGAAAGGAATTGTTGTTCAGTTTAAATAATAGAAACAATTAAAATAGTAGTAGTGATCTCATTCAAACTCGAGTAGGCAAGGTTTGCGATTAGGTTTTAATGCTGAAAATGATGTGAAACAGTGATGCGTGTGAATCAGAAATCAGTGATAGAACAAAACTTCGCTACGTTTCACCAACAAAACAATTTTGAATAGAAAAATAGTTAAAACTAATAAAGCAAGATGAGTTTTACAAAATGTGCAGTTGCAATCGTACCGCTCTAAATCTAAAATAAGATGATGCAACTACTCAGCAATGATGACACAAGCTTGTACAACATATGTGTTGTGTGTATATGTATGTGTGTGTGTATATGATCAGTGAACACAGGATAACAGATCTCGCAATCTTACTATTTGTTACTGCAGATTAAATCGATAAAATAACAGAGGCAGATATCAGCTCACAAATAAATAAACCGTGTTAAAAAAAATTACCTACTGAGAATCACAGATCTCGACAGCCTGTAGAAGATGCACGTGCGTAGATCTCGTCGTCATGAACTCAACGACTCGAAAATCATCCCAATCAGACTCTGAATCATCAAGTTATCGCCCGAAAATGAAACCAATACAAAAGTGGGTCTGTCTCCCTTTTGGACCCGTTACTGTTCACGCGGGTCAGGTTTATTGTAGCAATGGGTTAATGACTTAACCTAATTCAATTCTCTTTCTTTGTGGAGCAGATTCGGGTCGGGTTTTGTTTCAATTAGGAACCCGATACACCTCTTCTTCTTCATTGTGTGCAGGCGGCTGATGAGGGTAATGTTGGCGGTTCGACTACACGACCTGGAAGCAGGCGGCAGCGCATGCAGCGCTCGGCCTGGGCTCGAGCATGCGAAGGAGGGTTCTGGGCTCACACGAAAAAGAGGCGGGGCGGTGCGGCACTGTGGAGGCGAGAGAAGGTTGGGGAACTCGGCAGGAGTTGTCGATGGGAGAAGAAGGAGAGGGGGAGGCAGGTGGCGCCGCCGTGAAGGAGGAACGACGACGAGGGGAGGAAGAAGGGAAAGGTGGCAGTAGAGCCGTGGGGTAGCAATGACGGTGGTTAGGTTTGTTTGAGTTGCTGTGAGGAAGAAGAGGAAGAACTTAGGGAGATGGATGCGGGGTAGTATGACGGCGCACGGGTGAAGGATAAAGAGGAGAGATAAATACGATTAGGGTTTATGAGAATTAAAATAGAAGATAAATTCAAATCATAATAATTGAAAACAATTTTTTCTCAAAATTTCAGCATCCTTTTTATAAAAATATGAGAGCCTTTAAATATGCTTTACAAAACTGGAATTCCAAACTACAAGCGATGTAGTACTAAAAAACAAAAGTAAACTGGAATAAACAAAAAAAAACTAAGATAACCGAAAATATAATAAAATGAAAAGTACATCTCTTGGTTAAATTTCAGCGGATTAAGTACATGTGAGTTTCACAAGATTTGGTGATGAGTCTCATCCTTTAAAATTTTATCAACTCTCTCTACTGTAATGGAATGAGTATTTAGGAGTGGACTAAGTGAGAAACCCTCAAAAAATGGCTTAAGGAGGGCTTATCAATCAATGGGCTACAATCAAAACTCTTGTAATCCACTAAATCATTAACATTAAAGGTACAACTAATGTCATAATCTCGAAGAAGATCTATAACGTAAGTATTGCAATTCAATTTATTCAAGATCTTGAAAGGTCTAGCACTGCGGACATGCAACACTTTAACAGCTCTCGAAAGAAACCGTTTTCGATAAATCCGAACCATTACATAATCGCCTACATTAAAAATTTTAAATATTTTTCTTTTGTCAGCTTGTAAAGTAGGCTTCACGTTACTTTGTTTATTTTCATTACTGATCTCTTTGTGTAGTATGTATACGTATTTGTGTGATGCAAATGCAGATGCAGACTCGAATGCCTTATAGTAAGATGGTGTCAGAAGTAAGGGAAGAAGTGATTTGCAGACGGGCATGCATGACTAGTGGGAGATATAGAATGAGCAATAGCAATGAGAGATGGGGAAGATGGGGTTGAAAATGTCTGTTTGGATTGTCCAGTCTTGAGTCTCAAAGGTAGTAACTTAATCTGCTTACTCTCATACTCAAATTGACACAAGTTGGATGACCGTAAATGGTGACATTTTTGTCGAATAACTATTGTCTACCTAGTATGATTTGACCCACATTCATGGTGATCACATCACACCAGATATTGTCTTTGTAATGACTGAAGTTGACTGGGGCAAGACATCGTTGTTTGACCTGAATTGTCGTGGAGTCAGTCCATGACACTTTGAATGTGTGGAGGTGGGGTATAACCTCTAATCCAAGATGTTCACACAACATGAACGATATTACATTAATAAAACTTCCACTGTCAACAATTACCTTACAATTCATATTTCCAATTTTGGCGAACGTGTGGAAGGTGGCACTTTTTCTCCAATCATCCTTTTCAGCTAGTTGTGAGGGGACACATCTGACAAGAGACAAGTGAGTTGATGGTGTTTGATTAATACAGTTGAGACCAACATCATCATTGGTAGGCTATTCGTCAGTTTTCAGAATCTTTTCCCTTAAAAATATACACATCAGAGTCTGACTCAGAAGCTTCAGTGGGTGTTCCATCTATAATGGTGATTCTGATGAGACTAGGAAAACTGACAGCTAGGTATTCTTAACCTTGACATTTGTAGCACTTGGTTGTGGAACTAACTTTGGAGGACTTTGGGCTTTTGTTTCTATTGTTCCGTTCAAAATTCTTGCCCTTAATGTCATCCCTATGTGAAGGGGTTTGGGGTACTAAACCTATTGGGTTGGAGAGATGTGGAAGGTATAAACACTGAGTCTCTATAATCGTGCTCTTTAAAATGTATTTGGTCCTAGTGAAATCTAAATCTTGGACTAACGCATACGCTACTTCTAACTCATTGACTCTTTTGTCTAACAGTTCAGTTCGTAGGTAATCTCTAAGGCCGGCTCTGAATCTAGAGAGAATTTGAGCTTCCTCTTTCTTATGGAGGGTACTGCATCTAATGAGAAATTCAATTTCTCGATATACTCCTTGACAGATTTGTTGTCTTGAGTGTATTGGTGTCAAATGTCTATGAGACGAGCACTAAACTATGGTGACACATACTTTATTTCCAACTCTTCTTTCATCATATCCCACCTGTCAATCGGTGATCGACCTCGAGTTACACGCATGTTTTCTATGTTGGCCCAATACTGACTAGCTTGGTCAGACAATTTCATTGCAGCGTACTTAACTTTTCTAGACTCGGTGAGTTTGTACCATATGAAATACCTATCTAGTTGGAGTGTTCAGTTTATGAAAAGTTATGGGTCGTGACGTCCATCAAAATTGAGGACATCGATCTTGATGCTTTTTAGAAATTGAGCATCAGAATTAGGTGGGTTATTAATATTGTTACGTCAATTGTTTCTCGGTGGGGTTTTATCACCCTGGATTCTACTTTGGTCAACCTCTCTTTGAATGTCTTAAGGGTATCTAACTTGGCATTTATCTTAGCGAACATTAATGTAATCTACTGGGGATCCATTGGGGTGTGTGACACTTACTAGACTCTCCTAATAGATATGGGTGACTACTATGGGTGGGCATGCACCATACAATACCTAAATGAGGATGAAGAGAAGCAAATCTAGACTAAATATTTTTTTTTAAAAGCAAGAAAGCAGTAAGATTCTCTAACAATACCTAAGTGATGCAGATCCTACCCTAATTGTGCTCTAATACTAAAATGACGTGAAATGGTGATGCATATGAATTAGAAATCAGTGATAGACAAAACTTCGCTACGTTTCATCAACAAAACAATCTTGGATAGAAAATAGTGAAAGCTAATAAAGCAAGATGATTGGTTTTACAAAATGTGCAGTTGCAGTCGTACCATTCTAAATCTAAAATAAGATGATGCATTACTCAGTTACGATGGCACAAACTTGTACAATCAATATATATGATCAGTAAACACAAGACAATCTTGCAATCTTATTATTTGTAGCAGCAGATTAAATTGAAAAATTAACAGAGTTAGATATCAACTCATAAATAAATAGACCGTGTTAAAGAAAATTACCTACTGAGAATCACAGAGATCTCGACGACATGTAGAAGATGCCCGTGTGTAGATCTCGTCATCACGAACTCAATAACTCAAAAATCATCCCAATCAGACTCCAGATCGTCAAGTTATCGCCCGAAAACAAAACCAATACAAAAGCGGTATGTCTCCCTTTTGGACCCGTTATTGTTCACACAGGTCGGGTTTACTGTAACAATGAGTTTATGACTTACACCAATTCAATTTTCTTTCTTTATGGAGCGGGTTCAGGTCAGATTTTAAGGAACCTGATACACCTGACTTTGTGCTCACCTCTTGTGTAGCGGTTGTATCCTTTGTGGAGTCATAAGTGGAGATAGTGAAAATCCTTTACGCGGTGAAGGCGAGGACGTAGAGCTGGTGCTCGAACCTCGAAACATATCCTTGTGTTTTTAGCTTGCCATATCCCATTACTTTCCATAATCTCAGATATTAAAGCATTCAAGTTTTGGAAAGGCAATTAACGGGCCATTGTTATGGCCCGAAATCATGCTTGAAGGGAGCAAGGTGCTTCTGCTTCCATACAATATAAGGGGTGGCTATATTGTGTATTACAACAGGGATTTGGGCAGCATCCACTAAATGAATAGTGAGGTGGATCTCTTCATTGTGTGTAGGCGGCTGATGAGGGTGATGTTGGCGGTTCGTCGACGCGGCTGGGAGCTGGCGGCAGCGCAGATAGCGCTCGGCTTGGGCTCGACAACGCGAAGGAGGGTCTGGGCTCACACGGAGAAGAGGCGGGGCGGCACTATGGAGGCGAGAGGAGGTGGGGAACTCGGCAAGTGCACGGGTGAGGGAGAAAGGAAAGGTGGCGACGCCGTGAAAGAGAAACGATGATGAGGGGAGGAAGAAAGGAAAGGTGGCGACGGAGCCGTTGGGTAGCAATGACGATGGTTGGGTTTGTTTGAGTTGCTGTGAGGAGGAAGAAGAAGTTGGACAGATGGTTGCGGGGTAGTTTGGCAGTGCACGAGTGAGGGAGAAAGAGGAGAGATAAATAGGGTTAATGTTTAGGAGAATTAAAATAGAAGATAAATCCTAAATCATAATAATTGATAACTTTTTTCGTCAAAATTTTAGCATCCCTTTTATTAAAATATGAGAGCCTTTAAATAGGCTTTACAAAACTGGAATTCCAAACTAAAGCAATTTGGTACTAAAAAAACAAAAATAAACTGGAATAACAGAAAAAACTAAAATAACCAAAAATACAATAAAATGAAAAGTACATCTCTTGGTTAAATTTCACTCGAGCCAAGTACTTGAATACTTGTTGG
Source organism: Agave tequilana (assembly GCA_038442645.1). Taxonomy (NCBI): domain Eukaryota; kingdom Viridiplantae; phylum Streptophyta; class Magnoliopsida; order Asparagales; family Asparagaceae; genus Agave; species Agave tequilana. The sequence goes on from JAVJIF010024566.1 coordinate 56,397, forward strand.
TATTGCGCGTTTCCGTCTTGTCTTCATTCTGATGTCCGCATCAAAACCTACTTGACTAATACTAAAACTCAATCCAGTAATAATAGTTACTGGACACTTAATATGTGAACCGGGCACTCATTTCCATGGAAGTTGGTAGACATTGAGACCGTACTGTATGAGAAACTTATAATTTCAAATTAGATAGTGAATAGCTTTAGGATTTTTCTTCTTTTATTCCCCCCCTCCTTTGGGTTTCACTTCTTTCTTTTGTTTGGGGTTTTCTGTGGTGGGGGGGGGGGGGGGGGGGGGGCATATCGCCTCCTGTTGAAACCGAGGCAAAACAACCGAAACCAAAACATTTCAAAACCTCTATACACATAAAATAACCTGCCTCCCCAGCTGGGCCCGGAGATGATTGGTCCTTTGTATATATAACAAGGTGCCCATCCAACTTGCCCAAGTAGAGATCCAAGTGCTTAAGCCTTAATTAACCCTCCCACCAGTTAATATCCTTAATTCCTCCACTAACCCGTCTCAAGTTCAGGCCTTCCCAGCAGTTACTTAACCGTGTGTCCAATAATATAATCCTTCTTGAGTTCCAGTCTTAACCCATAGCCAAACAGCCTAAAGGACTAGTTGCAGTAGCACATCCTGCGTAGTGCAAAATAACGTGCAGAAGGTAACTGCATCAACTGATTGCAAAGCTGGAGGGAAAAAGTCAGATACAGGTTTAAAGAGAAACAAGTCGTCAACAAAATCACAGTGATTTATTATGACCTAAATACAACAATCACTTACCATGTGCCTGGTGGCTCTAAAGACTACAACTCTACCCTTGCACACTTTGACTCTACCCGTCAATGGTAAGGTGAACACTAATCAACTTTATAGTAGAGTAGTTTATTATGATAGACGTAACTGTCTTCAGCAGATAAAAATGACAGTTAAAAACCTCTTAAAGTTATTTTGCATTAAGACTTGACATGTCTGAACATATTTACCACAACCTTAATTAAGAACATGTTTTACTTGACCAGCGGCAGCAACTACATTAGTTGGTTCTAATTATGATATATGCTGTGCCTAGATGCATGGAGCTATGCTTCACCTCACTAAAATTTTGCTGGAAAAGAATATAGATTATACGATGAAAAACTTTCCTGATGGTATAAATATATAAGAATTAGAAAAGTTCCCCTTCACATAATCCTTTTAGAGAGGCAACCATAGGATTTTGAAGAGGGTGGGCTTCGAAGTAACTGCAACCAAAGATAGGATTCAAGATGCCATAGATGTGAAATACTTTACCTTGCTTGGCCTCATATTATCTATGAGCCTTAATGATCGACACTGTGCTGGTTCATTATTTCTGTGAGTTTCCAAATCTTTGACTTATCCATAGACTCATCAGTTATTCTGGGTTTCACATCCATCAAATTTCTGTTTCTCCATTCTGTCAACATTAAGAACAAAATTAGTGCATTTCTCATTTCTTTAAAAGAAAAGGACAAAGTAAGTACATAGAGATTAATACATCATGAAGACATCTGATGAGTAAAAGGTGCAAAATGCTTGTGATTGCAAACAAATAATTATTAGTTAGATTAACTCCTAATATGAATGCTCATAATTAATTTGAAAGCAAAACTAACAAACCACTCCAGTTATAGCCACTGTGGGAGCGGCTCTTTCTGTCATTCCAGAAGTAGATGCTGCAGTGACAGCAGACAATGCATTTATCATAGGCTGGATCATAAAGACAATGTATCTGTTTAAAGGCTGATGTCTTTAGGTGAGATGCAATTAATCAACTTTCAATCATAGAAGAGTACCTTTGTTACAGCCTCTGAAACACTCCTGGAAGTGTCGAAAGGACGAGTTTCAAGTGTTCGAATCAACCGCATTCCATCAGCATTTGCCAAGATTTTAATTCCATTATCATTTGTAGAAACCGCCAACAATGTGCCCTCCTTGTTAAAGCGTATCCGAGGGCTTGCCTAAATTTAAAGGAAGGGGGGCAAAACAAGTAGAAAAAAATTTGATGTTGCATCAGCTAAACATTACACTATCTTTTAGAAACGACAATGAAATTCAAATAAGTCCACATTTACGTACTGGGAGTCCACACTCAGCATCAATAGTCGTCAAAAGACTAGTATTTATCCATATCCCATAATTTTATAACAAACTCATCTCCAGCAGCCAGAAACCGATTCCTAGTTGTATCAAATTGCACAACACCCAGTGATCGTTTACGAATCCTTGGTAGGTCCCTCTTAACCGCCCTTCACTTTCATTCCATTCTACAATGTATGATTCCCCTTCTTGCTAGTACCACACATGAGAAGACCTAAACAGCAAAAGGAAAAATTGTTATGGCCACTAATATACAAAAACAAAATAAGACATGGAATTCATCTAGTGCATGAGAAAGGACCAGTACAGTGCATTCACCTGGTACCATCAGCACTATACGCCATAGTAGTGCACCAATGACCTGGAGCATCATAATCAACTCTAGATCCCATGTTATCATATAACCATGCCTTAATCTTTCATCTAATGCTGTTGAAAATATGAACTGGATTTTCAATAAAAGATGGTGTAAGAATATGAATAAAGATATCAAGATGGATGTATAAATAAAAGTATGCCTTTTGATTGAATAAATAAAATAAAGTGGATAATAAAATAAAGTGGATACCTCCCAACATCCAACAAGTCGATTACCTGAATGCTCTCCTTATAATGGGACATACAGAATAAACAGGTGCCTCATGACCTTCAAAAGTATACAGTTGGTACCAGTAGTCGCATCCCACACCTAAAGGACAGAGAGAAACAACAAGAGACTTGTTATGCATGTGATCATCTGCTGCTTCGTGACTAAGTAACAGATTTGATAACCTTAATTGTCTTGTCATCTCCGCAGGTCACTACGCATAGTTGTTTATTGGGGCTAGAGAACGCAATATCATTGACACCACCAACATGGGCATCAATCTACAAATTAAAAAACATCTTAGAATCCAAAATGGTACAAACCAGTAATAGATAAATGTTTTTCTTATACCTCTAAATGCTGCCTAATATCATCACCTCCGTGGTAAAATATATTTGGACAATATGCCTTGAGTAAGCAACCCCTGAATAACAAAAAGTAAGTATTCACTATCAAGTAAGGGAATCAGATTTGTTTTAACTATTTTTTTTTATGAATTAACAGTTTTGAAATGTAAGCTCCACGGACAATAAACTTACCGAACAAACTTCCATCTGGACACCATATTATACGGTTAACAGATACACCCGGATCTTTAACTAGAGCAGTCTGGGTCGGAGGAAAAAAATCAAAATCAGAAATGATAACTATGAATCTATATTGCTCAGATTGCTGCAGCAGTTTTTTCTGCTTAGCGAAATATTGATAACAAGTATAGAAGGAACATAACCTGAAGGACACAGAACATGCTCCAAGTTCCCAAACCTTGAAGTTTTTTTGAACTAATCTCTCCCTAGTTCCAACATCCCATAACCCAATATCGCCCACGTTTGTACCGACTAGTCATAACAGAACATGAATCAAACATAAGCAACTGTAAACAGATCCCTGGATTTGAATAACATTGGGAAATAACCACACTACAATATTGGAAATAAAATCAAGAACCAAATGGAATCTCACCAAGAAGAATAGTCTGCTGGACAGGATGAAAGTCCATGCTCATAGGAGTTGAACCCTGATTCAGTGTCCGAGCTACAGTCTTAGGCAAGTCATCTGAGAGTACATAGCCTGATTGTGATTTTGATGATAGGTGACTGGCAATATGTTTACAGGCAGATTCAACCTGCTTGGGGAGTTCCAAAAATAAAGAATTCATATTATTTATTACTAGGAAACAACGACTAGTGGAGGTTTAGGGCATAATAAGTTGTTCATAGAAAACAACTGTTACTGGACCACACTACATATACACAGTCTGGGGGTAATCTAGCACACCTCATCAGACATCCCCATGGGCCTTGTTCTTTTTGATACATGTTCGGAATCTGCTGAAGGATAATCTAAACCAAGTTAGATGGAGGTCCTAGGATGCTTCAAAAGTGCAGCTGCTGTTCAAACAGCACAAGTTAATAAAGCAACTATAACGGCATACTAACATGAAAATCCAAACAGAACTGATATACATAGCAATATCCCATTTTTCATACATTAGTACATAACCTACCAGGATTTGTTGGAGCGCTGAGTCCGATAGCTGCACCAGAAACTGTTGGATGACTGACAGCTGGTGGACTTGACATCCACCCAGCAAGAGGTGTAGGCACTTGTGCCGGTGCAGGTTGGAAAGGCTGATTTAAAGATAAAGAGTCCACATAAGAAGAACTACTACTATCATCATTAAGTAAACTGACATAGAACTTCAGTTAGATTTGTTACCCCATGCGCACCCAATGGAGGAAAACCTCCTGCTTTCGGAATGGATCCAAGTAGTGGATTATTTGCAGGGGATGGGGCCCTCGCACCATTCTGCTGTCCACAACTATGATCGACAAAAAGTGTTTTTATATCTGGATTAGGCTTTGGGTTTTTGCAGAGCTGGTGCTGCCAGTTTAAGCTGCCAGATCGAATTGACATAAAATTCCTTTACACCCTGATTCTCAAAACCGTATTTTAGACGGGGAAAGTTGAATTATTTTTACAAAATATGAGATGATAAATTTGATTCACTAATACAAACATATAAGCAAACGTTCAAATTCACTGTCACATGCAGAAAGAATACCAGCTCAGATAATAAACGCATGAATAAATGATAGCATCAATGTATAAACCGCAAACAAATTACTAGTATACCTCCTAAAAGGATCTACTAAATTCATCAAGTTGTTCCAAAGAATCAAAACGGCCGTTTATTAATGGAATCCTGCTCTCTGTGAAATACTCGTTTTGCCGAGGACTTCCGAATACATCGTAAGCTAAACCTGTACTGACGAATAACCAACCCGCAATGAATAGGGAAGGTATATTAATGCTATGAATGACCCAGTATCAAATATTGTAATAATATCAGCAAAAGAACGTTCTCCCGTGCTTCCAACATGCTGAGCTCCAAAATTCTTGTACATTTAAAAAAGGGAATCGATTCCGCGAAAGATGGGATCGGTAAATGGAAAACACTGATATTTCATCTTTGTGAGATCGTCAATTTTATACCAAGACATGTATGGTATAATACAAATACAAACACATGAAGGTCAATACCTGTTTGTTGATGCATCAGTTAGAAATTACTTATTCATATGGATTGGATAAGACTTGAATATAAGACATTGATGTGCATGAATAATTAGCTATCCTGTGCGCTTGTATGTTACAATCTGCATACGCAAACCTGAAAGAAAAATGACATATGAA
>JAVJIF010024567.1:0-59762 GCA_038442645.1 Agave tequilana
TCATCTCAGCGGAAATCTGCTGGCGATGCGCGGACATCTCAGCAGAAAGCTGCTGGTGGTGCTCCGAATCTTAGAGGATAAGGCAAGATAGGGGTGAAGGGAGCAGAAAAGCCAGAGGAGGATCTAGGGGCATGAACAGCAGGAAAGATAGGCTACGGCTGAGGAGTAGGAGAACGCTCCCTAGCACGCATCCTCTTGAGGAGGGTGCTGTTGATGTCATTGACGGTTCAATCGACTGTTCAGAGGAAAGATCAAAGTTTAATTGCTTCAAAAGACGTGTGATGAGCATTCCAAAGGGCAAATGCTGGTTTGGGACCAAGGAGATGATCAGAAGTCATGTAATTGATGATGAGTTTAGCGATGTTAATTCTAATGCCTCGCAGAAGGAATAGATGACAAGAGGAGCAGAACCCCTAGCGTGACTATATTCTCCTGATTTTGGCAGGAGGTTATAGAACACGATCTTGGCCAGGACCTGGGCGGTGAGAGTGTAGTACTTCACTCCTTGTTCCTAACTAAACTGGAGTTATCATCATCATGAAGCAGTGTGGAGGCGGTGTGGGTAGACTCACCGTCAGGGTACTCAAAATCATGCAGATCGAAGTTATAAATGTCTACCCCCTCACAGGAGAGGTGTAGGTGACGTGCAAATTCTTGAAGTGTGATATCAATATCTCTACCCAAGACTCTGGATTTGATGTGATTATGTTCAAAAGTGAGATTTGAATAGAAATATTGCACTAAGGAAGGATAAACAGGTTCCTTAATTGTTACAAAATTTTCTAATGAACTGGATCTCAAAATAGATGCAAGATTAAGATGTTCAAAATCATTGAGCACCACAGATCTACCTGAATTCACATTTTTAGCGGAGATTAAGACATGCCTATAGGAAGCATTTTGAGATACAAAAGGTGAAGATGAAGATTGGGTTCCCCTTTTCAGAACGGGTTCTTTTAGACATGGATGATGTATAAGCAAGATTAGGCACTAATAAGGCATGATCTAAATATAGAACCTAAAATCAGATGAAATAAGAGATTTGAAGGAAAAAGAAGATTATACCTTGAAAACCAGACGAAAATCCCAAAATTGATTTTAGATCTGAAGCCTGAACACAATTTTCCCGAATTTTTGTGGATGAATTTGAGGAATTAGAGAGAGGAAATAGAGTTTGAAAGGGTGTAGGGTTAAGAGAAGAGAGGATTAGAGGAGTAGGAGGCGGTGGAAGATGAAGAAAAGAAAGATTTGGGGGTTAAGGTTTTATATACAATCGAGTAAAAAGACAGCATACCCGACTGCCGGTCGACCGGTTGACTGGTGGAAACCGAGAGCAATCTCGGTTTCAGTCGGTCGACCGCCGGTCGACCGGCTTCGGGCAAAAAAACTTCCAGGCTATATCGGTCGACTGGGTCGGTCGACCGGGCCTTATTCCAGGCCAAATCGGTCGAACGGATAAGCTGAAAAACAGTGAACAAACTATTTTGAAATTTTTGGTTTTTATTTATTTTCTTTTAACCAGAAGTGTATTTTTCTTATATAATCATAACAGTGATGTTGAAATCAATTGAAATCTTTCTTGGCATGAAAAACTCAATAAAAATTTATTTTCATTTTTATTGATTATTATTCATATTTATATCTCCATATATTTATTAAGCAATAAATAAGAGATGTTGAAGCCGTATACCCCGTTAAGGGTTCTGAACTTCTCCTCGACATTCTCTCTGGATAAGAGTTGAGGCGCGCAATTGCCATCTCTATTTATTTGCTTAATTTGTTTTAAATAAATCTTTATTATAAAACTTCATTTTAACAAAATCTTGATATATGAACAAATAACATATGGCAAAGAAACATGAATATATTCTCAATCATGGCAAAGATACAAACAAATGGATATGCAAGTTTACATATGTAAGGCACATTATCACAAAAATGCAACTAGCAATCCTATGCATATGAAAAGAAATTTTTATGTGGAGAAGTTACCAAACCATAGGTATTCTTCAAAATGGGTGCCTCTTTGATAGTGATGCAAGCGACATGTGTTCGTTGAGCGTTGATGCATCCACCACCAGGGCACCATCTCCCCCTAAGTCTTAGAGGAGGACAACCCACCTGCATCAATGAAGTTTGGTGCGTCTTTTGGTACCCAAATCTTTTTGGGTCTATAGAGTTAGTGTTTTCTCGAACCCAAACATTTTTATTTAACAAGTTTAGCTTAGCATAACAAAACTTTTCTAAATGGCCTTTGCAGCCACAATGTGCACAAGTATAAATTTTACCATACATAAATGCATCTTTGTGTTTGTGTGCATGCTTATGTGAGTTTGAAGCATGATGATGAGTGTGTTTCCCTTGGGATATTCCTTTAGGAAACCTAGATGCAAATTTAGTTCAAAAGCACATTTCTTTAAAGTTGTATCCAAAACTTTAATTCGTTTTTGGATTTCTAAAATTCATTTTTATTGCAAGTAGAAATAGGGCTTTTTCCTTTACAAGATGTTTTGTATTTTTCAAAGTCCTTTTCATTTTCTCAAAAGAATTTGATAATTCATTTTCTCTTTTAAAACAAGCTCAAATTTACTCTTAAGCGAATCATTCTCCTTTTTCAATTTTTTATTTTGAGCAAGTGATATTTCATACCTACTTTGTAATTCTTCAAAAAAATATGCAAGTTCATCCATGGTTAAGTCTTCATCATCTAAAGAGTTTTCTAGACATACCTTGGAAGCATTATCGCCATGTGCCATGAAGCACATGTGAGCGGCATCGATCTCCTCTTCGGATTCCGACTCCGAGTCATCCCACGTGGCCACCATTGCTTTTTTCTTCTTTTGCCCGTTCTTGGAGGTAGTAGCTTGTAGAGAGGGGCAATCGGCAATTAGGTGTCCCGTCTTCTTGCAATGAAAATATGGACCCGTTCCTCTCTATTCTTTTCAAATCTTCCTTGAGGTCTCCCTCTTCGGAAGTTGCTTTGTCTACTTTTCTTATAGAACATTTTGCCCACCTTCCTTATGAGCATGGCAAAGTCTTCGTCATAGTCGTCCGATGAATCCTCTTCATCATAGGTGGATGGAACGGCCTTGAAAGCAAGGGCTTTCTTCTTTGGTGCCTCCCTTTCTTCTCTTACCTTCATCTCCATCTCATGGGTTTTGAGATTGCCGATGAAGCCGGAGAAGTCCATCTCCTCCCTATCATTTAGCTCTTTGAGGGTGGATGCCTTGACTTCCCAAGACTTGGGAAGAGCTCTAATGACCTTCCGGATCTTTTGGTCATTATCGATGTTGTCACCTAAAGAAGATAGAGCATTAGTAATCTTGGTAAAACAGGTGAGCATATCATCTATGCTTCATTATCAAGCATATAGAAATTCTCATATTGAGAATGGGAGCAAGTCAATTTTAGATCTCTTGACTTGCGACGTCCCCTCATGAGTAACAATAAGCACAATCCAAACATCAAAAGCAGATTTGCAATTTATGATGCGGGAAAGATCATCTTCATTTAATGCTTGAGTGAGTGCATACTGGGCTCTAGCATTGGCCTCATAGCCCTTAGAGGTTTCTTCGGACCATGTTCTCTCATCAGTGAGAGGTTCAATAAATTCTTTGTGATGGACTTGGCAACTCTACTCCTAGGGATTTTAGGAATAGGTTCATTTTGACCTTCCAAATGGGAAGTTCAACCTAGCAAATTTGGTGGGGACTTGATGCTAGAAAAGTCAACTGATGCCATGAATACAAATAAAGTGAACAACAAATAATAAATGTAACAAATAGATATAGCCAATAGTGAGGATCTCCCTAAGGTGGTTAAACCAAATACTAGGGTTAGGCTCTGATACCAATTGAAATCACCTAGAGGGGGGGTGAATAGGTGAAGGCTATACTAAGTGACAAATAATGCGGATTAAAAACTATTTAACAATAAGCAACAATAATAAAAAAGACTTGCAAGAGAGTATACAAATAATAGAGCAAGTAAAGGAGAGATAGAGTTTAGAGATAGGTGGACAATCGCAAACACGAGAATATGTTTTGAGGTTCGAGCCACTGCTCTACATCCTCGCCTTCAACACGATGAAGGATTTTCACTACGCTTGATCCCACCAGATCGTCAATACAAGTTCTCACTAGAACTCTTTGGACACACTTGTCCTCTCTCACGGTGCCGCAACACCAACTAGGAGCTCACTAGCTCGTCTGAGACCGCAACCTCTACAACTTCTCAATATGAAGAAAACGGTGATCAACACTTGACCACAAACAATGGCTCACTTGCACAACCCTACAACCAAGATGAGGAGATGAAACTTTTAGGATTGTGTAGTGCACAAATCTAGAAGAGAAGTAGAGAAAGGCTTCAAGCTAAAAGGATTGAAAATTTGGCTCTATGAAAACTTTTTGCTAAAAGGTTAAACTTTTGAAAACTTTTGATCTTAATCTTGTAAATCTTGTATTTTAGTTGTAGAACACTCCCTCTATTTATAGGGGATGAAAATTGGGTTAAAAAGGTCAAGAGATTCGTTGGGGAAGATCCCAACAAAAATCAAATCAGAAAATAGCCGTTGGAATCTGTCAGCAGATTCTGACTGCTGTTGGTCGACCGGGCCGGTCGACCGTCAATGGTCGAATTTCTGACCATTGGGAAAGCGGTCGACCGTCCGGTCGACGTGTGAGGCCCAAACAGAGAGTGAGTTCTCTCTGTCGGTCGACCGGTCCGGTCAACCGATAAAAACAGAGAGCACTGCTCTTGCTCTCGGTCGACCGGTCGGTCGACCGAAGTGCACACATGCACAATGGTGCATGTCAGTCAACCGCCCGGTCGACCGACAGAGCAATTCTGCTCTGCCAACGGTCGATCGTGTGGTCGACCCGACTAGGCCAAAAATAGATTTTTGAAAGGGCTTTTTGAAGATAAAAATTTTGATAAAAATTCTTTAGATTGGTATATACAAAATAGAGTTCTAGGGCTTATAAAAGCCAGGGTGTGATCATAGATCAAAACCAAAATGATTTGAACTTTATTTTGATAAAAATTCTTTTTCTAAACAAAAACAGTTTTTCCAAAAACTTGTTTTTCCAAAAATGAATTTTCAAAACTTTTGTTTTCCGAAACTTAATAAGAAATTTTGTAATAAAATTTTGTCTGTAAGTATGAAGCAATATCAAATGTGTGTGTGTGATAATCCCAAAGTTATCAACCTCTATCATCTTGGTTTTGACAAAATAGGCTATAAATCCTAACTAAAATGGAAAATGTAAAAATACAAATCTTGTAGTAGTCTTCTCAACTTGTTTGATCTGGAGCTCTTCTATTGTGCTAGGCTCTGGGATCCAAATCTTCGCGGCTTCCAAATGTGTGAACCTTGTGTTGGAGCCGTCAATCAACCTATGATTTTTACCTGAAACTCTTTTAAACAAACTTGTTAAAACATAACTACATATGGTTTGTTATCATCAAAACTTCGGGCTAATGGCCTTTGGGCCAACAGATCCAAATGAAACCGATGGCCTCGAAGTTACCTTGCCCTTGCAAGTGCCGTTGATGGCTTATGGTGATGGATATCCATTTCTATGGTAGTATAGCTTGCCCATTCAATTCATAGTGTAATACGGGAATTGGCCGAGATCCTATTTGTCATACTTTCGCTCAAGCAAAGGTACATCGTCGATACGGATTAAAGGTAAGCAAGCGCCAAAGAGGTAAGTAACTTTTTTAGGTTTTAGTTTTCTTTCCTTTTAATTTTAGTATAAATTACCAACACCACAATCTTCCAAATTTCTTTCAATCTTTTTTAATTTCTTTGTACATATCCACTTTCATTTTCTCCACCTTCTCAATCTACCACTTTCTTTCTAACATAACTGTAACTCTATTTTTCTCTTTTCTTTTAAAGAACTAAAAGAACTTTAACCATTCTTTGTAGCATAAAAGAGAACTTACTAAAAAGCTTCATCGCTAGTCCCTCCTTGTGGATCACGACCCGCATAGCCACTTGCTATAGCGATAGAATTGAGCACCTTGTACTCTTTATTCTAAAGTTCTGTATTCTTGTGTGCAGGTCCAACTCAATCATGAATCAAAGACTGAAAATGCCAGAAGAAAATAATGAAAAAATTGATGATAATAAAAACTACTTATTGAAGCTGGGTAATTATGTCTCAAGAAGCATGATTATTCACGCCTAAAATAGCGGAATAAAATAAAATAATCCTTTTTAGTTTTGTGACCTTGTTTACTCGAGTTCTTAAGTCTGAGGGATGTTTTCTCATCTGATTCCCTAAAACCAACTAGTTTGGGAGTAACCGGCTAAAGGCTCACTAGCCGGGTAAGCTAGAAAGCTTAAAAAAATTAAAGGAAGAAATTTTTTTTAATATAAATAAATGGCGTAAAAGTTAGAGTCGATATCCCAAAAATCTTCACAGTTCACAAAGTGCATATTTTCTTAGAGTTTTTATGAAAGATCAAAGAATCGATTCAATTTTAAATTCTTACATTTAATTTATAACAAGATTTTGTATTTAGACTTAATTTAAAGGAGAATAATTTTTTGTTAAACTATGATCTTGGATCACTTAAATTTTCTCAAAAATATTTCAACACTTTTCTCTATTTCCAAATACGTTTTCAAAATACTAACATTTGATTTCTTTTTATATAAATTTTGTGAGAATAATCCGTTGAAAACCCTCAGGTGACTAAACTCCTCCACTAGGGGAAACCTAGAGATTTAACGGCTTGTTGCACATGCTCAGTGCAATCGCGTCACCTGCGAAAGTGGTGTAATAATCTTCTTAGATAGTTTTTCCATTTTGCTCAAGATGAGCAAAAGATAAGTGTGGGGTATGATTAGTCTCCAAAATTGTTTATTTCATACCACATTTCACATTTATTCAATATTAAATTCTGTTAATAACACCTCTCTTGTATGTTCCTAGGTCCATGGTGTGGACTGAAGAAGCCCAAAAATCTCATTTATTTGGTGACTTAAAGCCGACATATATAGCCAATGACTTTGAAAGGTGATTTTATCAAAACCAGGTGCCCATATTCAGAAACCAGCAGTACATACCGACAAGGAGATAAACCAGAAAGATGTGATGGCGTCGTCGCGCGCGTGGTCACGAGATGGCGACGGAAACACGACCATAGCCCTGTTTTTGTGGCTCCTTTATGGAGCGCGCGGCCCCGTGACACCTCCTGGTGCCCCCCTTAGCCTATAAATACCCATGGTTTTCTGAACAGAAGGGAAAGGAGTTTTTAGGGTAGTTTCCTTTTTTTTAGTTTAGGTTAGTTGTTCTTTTTCTTCCACTTTTGTATTTTTTATTTTTGTAGATCATGTAATCAGGAAGAGAGTGATTCTTAGGAAAAAGTTAGAGTGCTTGTAATGGAGGGTGACACTCTATGAAAGGTTCTATTTTTTATCTCTACTTATTTTCTTCTCTCTAACTCTTTATATGTTTAGCTAATTTTTTCTCATGGCAACTAACTACTAATCATTAACTATGCTAACTCCTTACTTGATAATCCACATGAATCTAATAGCCTCTACTTGGCCTTACTCTTTCAAGAGCCATTGATGGCTCATGATGATGGATTCTAAGACTTTAACATTTAACTCTCTAACAAGTTACCATTACTTTATTCGATGCTTGCTCTAGTTAGTTTTGATGGTTTAAGTGTAGTTTGCACTTGTTTGTTGAGTTTTGATATGAAAGTGATCTTATGAGCTATGCTTTGTAAAGCTCTTGAACCAAGGACTAGTGATGACCAATGATACATGTGAGGCAACTATTACTAAGAGTTTAGTATGTTAGTGGAGCCATTAGTAGTTAGTAGCCATGTGTTTTCTTGTATTTCTTTTCATATTTTCTTTTTACCTTGTTTCAAAAAACCCAAAATCCATAACAACTCTTCTTTGTTTCCCACTTCTTTGTTTTCACCGTATTCTTCTAATTCTTTATTTTATTTTCTTTTGATTCTTTAAAACATTGAAGAACACCTAACAAACACGTGAATCTACCAGTAAAGCTTCCATCGCTTCCCGTCCCTATGGATTCGACCCATTTTTGCCTCTATACTATAATGGAAGTATCGAGGAAGCCAAAGTATGCACACTTTTCAAAATGACACTTTTTCTGCGGGATTTTCCCCCGATCACGAAGCTAACGTACAACACTAGATGTTATCACGCTTGGCGTGGTTACCACTCATGCATAGCTAAGCGCACGTTTCACAACATGCGTATAAATAACATACTACCGCTTACGGCACAGCCGTGCTCTCGGGGCAACTGCGCTCAAAACGGAGTTAGCAGTTTAAAGCTGACGCTAGGTCCGCCTATAAGGCATAGCATATAAAAAGTCCAGAGGACTTTAAATATCTCAGAGAGGTTAAACTTGGAGGTTATAATATAGAACCACAAAGTGGTGATGCCCGCAGGCTGTATGAGTACCTGCATGAGATGTTAGTACCGAACACAACACATATAGAATATTGTCTATACTATTACAAGCATCGGTCGATAGAATACAGACACATCACACTTACAATACACATGTTCGAAAACACAACACAAAGTCCCAGAAAAGGCAGTAAAATGCCCGTCGAAGTGGGGTATCCAGAAAAGCAAGAACACTCGCCTAATATTACAGAAAATGCAGAAAAATCCCCGAAGTCCGAAAGTTCCAACTTAGTAATGCGTGTGCGCATTCAAATATGATAAGATATAATATAATAATATATATATATATATATATATATATATATATTTAGAGAGAGCGAGAGTGTAAGATATCAAGAGAAAGAGAGAGAGTTTACAGGGCAGGGAAAAAGCAAGAAAAGAGAAGGGGTCACCCTTGCGTCCAAGTTAGCCTGGGCTGAGCCCGCGTTAGGCTAAATTGAGCCCTGCGTCGGTCAGAGAGAGAGTGAGAGAGAGAGAGAATAGAAGAGAGATAGAAAGAGAGACAGGGAAAGAGAGATAGTAATATAGAGATAGGAAATACAGTGAGAGAGAGAGAACGCGGGAGTGAAGAAAGATTAGAGAGAGGAAATGAGAGAGAATAGTAGAGAAATAGAGAGAGTTAGAGAGAGAATAAGAGGAAAGAGGGGGGCAGGCCACAACTAGGAGAGAGAGGAAGAGAAGAAGAAGGGGAAAGAGAAGACTTCTCTGTGTAGAACTAAACAGAGAAGGAAAAGGAAAGATAGAAGTAAAGGAAGAAAAAGAAAAAAAAGAAGAAAGAAAAAAGAAAAGAAGGAAAAAGAAAAAGGAAGGAGAGGAGAAGGGTGACCTGGCCGGGCTGGTGGCCGGCTAGGGTGGCTCGCCGGCGACAGGGGGCGGCCAGCGGCCGGGCCTGGGGGACGACAGTTGGGGCCCAAAGGGAGAGGAAGAGAGATGGATAGTTGGGTGGTGTAAGTATAGTGCAGGGAGTTAATTTGGGAGTTGTCAAAACGACATTTTGGAAGATGAGGAGGGGTTAGAATAAAAAGCGCGGCGGAGGAGGAAGTTTGGTGAATGTGGTGGTGGTTTGTAATGGTGTTAGTAGTGGTGGAGATGGTGGAGAAGGAGGTGGTTTATGGGTGTCCTTTGGTAAAGAAGGAGATGATGGTGGGATGGCGTTCTTGGAGTAGGAAGAGAAAGAGAGGAGTTGGGGGAAGGTTATGGTGGTTGGTGGTGGTTGCCGACTAAGATTCACCAGCCATGGGAGTTGCAGGTGTGGGTGCGGCCATTGGTTGAAGGAGAAAGAAAATGTGGAGAAGGAAAAATGAAATAGGGAGAGAGTGTTATATATAATGAGTTGGAGAATTTGCAATTGAGACCCACGTCTCTGACTGAGACCCACGTCCAACTAAAAACCAGACCCACATCTAGTTGGGTTGAGCTCAACGCGGGACTGAGGTCCGCGTCTGGTACGAGCTAGGTACTCGTCATAAATAGGAGAGAGAAAAAAGTGGTTGGGATATTTATTGAGTGACTGAGAAATTTTGAGAAAAATTTAAAAGAAAAGAAAAGAAAGGAGAAGAAAAAGAGAATTATAAGTGGAGAAGAAAATTAGAAAATAGGAAAATAAAAGAAAAATATCTGGATAAAATCTGGGAATATGGAAAACACCGAAAACTCCGAAAAAGCCCGGAAATGAAGTAACACGGAACAATTCTCAAAAATTTTCAAAAATAATAAATATCATATTAAGACATATGGTGAAATCAAATTTCAAAAATTTAATCTTTTTTCAAATTAAAAATCCTGGAATCTACTGGTGGTACTAGTTGACACCAAATCCGGTCGAATTCCAATAAATTCAGAAAAATCTCTAAAAATGCATTTAGATAGAAAATATAATTTTAGGAAATAATATAAAAGCAATTTCTAGAAATTCAATTTTTTTGTAATTTAAAATTTTGAGAATCGATCAGCGGCACTAGTCGACATTGGTTTGAAGATTTGCAATTTAATTCAGAAAAATTTTAAAAAATCATAAAAAAAATTAAGATATTCGAAAATGAGATTTGAAACTGAAATTGATCAAATCTGACAACCAAAAAGGCCAAATCGATCAATACACTGGGATCGGGTCCCTGGTTCAGACTCGGGTTGATTCTAAAATTAGAAATCTAGATAAAAATACCAAATGATGATATAAATAATCATAAAAATAAAGCAAATAAGAAGAAGATTGAAAGAATAAGATCAAAAAAATCAGAATACGTATCTGAGTACGTATTTCGAGAATGGGGTGTTACATTCTACCCACCTTACAAAAATTTCGTCCTCAAAATTTCGATAAAGGGAAGATGAACACAGAAAAGATAGGGATGAAAATTATACAAATTAAGATATGAATAAGTAAGGGTAATGTTCATGATTCTATCGATTGATAACTCTGGATCTAAACGTCTTCTGCATTTCTGCCGTATAAACATTCGGACGATGCCATACCACTACTGATCTGATATTTGTTACGAAGAATATTATCGGAACTTCTGAAAACTAATCCACTTTGAATAACATATAAGATGAGATATTTTAGGAACTGGGCAAACTTTTACTGCCTGAATTCTGCTAGAATTGATAGAGATTACTTCTTTCAAAAAGACTAGACCCCAGGACTACGATACTTACCTATTCAGAACCCATACTTACTCTGTTGAGCGTGAAGCTATTTCTGATGAAAAGTTTATAATAAGATTACCAGGTATTCTCTATCACTCTGAAAGTAGGCCAAAATATCACAGATAGAGAAAACCCGAAAAACTGATTGTAATTAAATATAGAAAACCAATAATAATGGGTTCCGAATGCTGGGTGTCGATTACTCTGAAAGGCCTAACTAAGAGGTCATAATAACTGCCCTCTGAATGCTAACCCGGTTGTAAATTAGATATCTACTGAATACTCAAGTCCTACAATGTTGGTCAAATAGTTCGTCAAGAAAATTGTGACAAGCTTATTCAGTCAAGCAAGAGAACCTGGTTCCTTAAATCAAAGAAAATATTAAGCAGAAGAAACCCGGGGAACGAGATTAGAGTACTAAACTCTGACGAAACTAGCCACAAGCGAAGTCAGGGCCAGGTGAGGCCATTGCATAACACAACATCAGGTGCTAAGTACTAGGGTTTGACGGAGCTAACGCTCTGTGAGGCTCGCACTTGGCGGAGCTCATGCGGCGAAGTAAGCGCGTAACACAGTGCTAAATGCTAAGCGGCAGGATGCAGCAAAACTCACACCTGGTTGAGCTCGCGTGGCTAGAAGACGACTTTCGCTTGGCGAGGTTAGCGGTGTTCATGGCTCATCAAATATATAAAACTGCTGGACGTCAACTCTACGGTGGATCACTTCTGAAAATATCTGAGCTCTTTGAAGTTGACTGAAAAGATCATGATTGTTCCTGAAATAATAAAAATAGATAATACCATAGCTCCATTTGACAGAAGTCCTAATCCCAAATATTCATTTCATACCGACGCTCCCCGCGCAGTGATACAGTCTGTCAAATTATATAAGTGATGGCTACCCTATGTCCTGTACTGATCGCCATGATGCGTCCATACATAAAAGAATAGAAAGTGAAGCCGAAAAACTGACTAATATAAGATATACAGTGTACTAGAATCAAAGAATGCCAAAATAGGGTGAGAGAGAACCACATCTGTCCTGTCGCTACCTTGCCAGTCTACCTATATCTTAAGTTGGTGTAAGGACTACGGGAACTGGAATGGAAAAAGATGAAAAGGGAAGAACACGGAAGAGATAGGGATGGCATGGCAAAAAAAGGGAATACAGAAAAACTAAGATTCGTGATAATAGTACGATGAAGTGGTTATAATAAAGATAATTTTGCCAACTCGAATATGATAAATTAGGGTTAGCAGTTTACGATTGGCACCTTCAGGATTCAGGTTTCGGATATCGGGCATCACTTCATGTTCCCGCTCTATTCGATATCTGGGCTCCCTTCTTCTGTCAAATTATTGTTTGCCTCTTTCTTCCACCTGTTCTAGCCCTTGGTCTTCTCTGTGCGTGATTGAAAAAATTTCGCGAGGGAAGAAGTGGAGTTCCCTTGTCAACGGGTCATGGGTTCCTTCTTACTGGTGGTACCGAAAGTGCTGATCGAATAAGTATAATATTTCTTATTCTTCTGATCAGGCAATTCTTTATCAAATATCCTCCAGCTCTACATGCCAAGCATAGTCCATTTGCCATTCAACAATCGTGCTTGTAGTGTCTAGACTTCAGACAATACCCTTATATCATCTGCTGAGGGAGAGGTTGAAGTGATTGCTTACTAGCGGGGCATTCAAGGGCCTATCTGAGTCTTCATCTTCCATCAACTGAGAAGGTTTCTTTGCCAACTTCTTCTGTATTTTATCCTACTTTTTCTTCTCCAGTCCCTGTTCTACCTCTCAAGTGATGGTGAGAACCTGAGAATATGTCTTGAGCTGTTGAGATATAAGAAAAATCTAAATCTTCATCTTCAAGCCTTGCTGGAATCTACTTGCTCGGTTCTTCTCATCAGCTACCATGCAGGCGCAAACGACTAAGTCTTAGGAACTACGCAGCATACTCGTCCACAATTTGATCCTTCTATTGCAATCTGATAAATTGTTCTTTCATTTCCTTCTGAGCTATTACTGGGATGAATCTCTCATAGAAACTCTTTGAGAACTAGTTCCAAGTGATGGGTGTTGGCCCAGAAGCCTTCCACTCTAGTTTTGATGATGATTAACTCATGTAGTTATGTTTACTAATAATCTTGTGATGTTTAGTTTCAGATCATTAACCAAGATGTTAGTTTGTGATTAGCTTCAACAAAGGAGTTTTGAAGCTTTTTACATGGTGATTCCAGAGCCGAGCATCAAGATCATACATTGCACTCGTTGGAGTCTAGCTCGGTGGATCACGGAGTTTGGATCGAGTCAACTTGAAGACGGAGTTCGTCAAGAAGATCTCGGTACCATAATTTAGTTTGTGTTTTTGATCCATTTGTAAAGATTAGATAGTTGATATGCTCAAGTTCACAATACACACACGTTTTATGTTTGGATATTGGTTTTCGATTTTGGTTTAACCGACATTGGTTTTCAAGAATAGTAGATCAAAACAAGTTTAAATGGTTTAAATGTATAGTAGATTCATTCCATATACATGCATGCTTAACTTCCTAGACAAACTTATTTTGACTTGCCTATTCATGAGGTTTGGTGTTTTGTGTTTTAACAAAACATATTTTTGGAAATAAAAGACAAAAACTATGATACGTATATGTTTCATGTATATTGGACTTATGTCTATATGCAACATGCTTAAATGTGTTTAAGTATCATGTTTTTGTATTTCAATGAGTTTTAGGAAAAATCAGATTTCCTATTGAAAAATCCATGTTTGGAAAAATACAGGTTTTAGTTTTCAGAAATATTTGTAAGACACAAAAATGGTTCAAAATGTTTGATATTTGTCTTGAAATTTTTATCACATGTTGTATATCAATGAAAAATGATAAAACTATTTTTGTGAAATTTTAGAAGATTTATGGGATTTATTAGAATATTTTTAAACCCTATTTTCTGACCCAGAACAGTGCCTGACAGGCTCTGGCGGTTGACCGAACGGGTCGACCGGACCCAGAGTCGGTCGACCAATCGGTCGACCGACGTGCATAGATCTGTGCACGTTGGGCTGGCACTTGGGCCGGTCGACCGGGCGGTCAACCGGACCAGAGAGCTCTGCTCTCTGTTTTTCTCGGTCGACCGGCCGGTCGACCGCGGGTTGCCAACGGTCAAAAATATGACCATTGGCAGTCGACCGGGCGGTCGATCGCCAGCCGCCTTGGCTGACAAATTCATCCAACGGCTTGTTTTGGATTGGGGGCTATATATACCCCATTGTTTTGAGTTTTGGTCAAGATTTTTGAGCCAAAAATTCCAGATCTCTCTAGTGTTTTTACAAGCATTCAAAAGTGTTTTAAAGCTTAAAGATTTCATCTTTGTTTTTGTTTTCAAGGGTTTTTGGAAAAATCAAAGAAAATAGGATTTTGGGATATTGTTTTAGATCTTCATTTCTATCATTTTAAAGTGGTTTCCCAAGTAGTTTTTCTTTGATATTTGATTTCCAAAACACCTTGATTTCCACACTTGAGCTATATCCTCTATCCTATTCTATAGGATCATTTATTTGTGGGAAAAGGATTTGGTTTGTGGTTGAGATATACCACTTGTTGTAACCCTTTTTATTTGGATATCCCTCTTTGGTAGAGGCGGATTTGGGTTGTTGGTTGCTCCCTCTTTGGTAGAGGTTGAGGTTGTGGTTTACTCCCTCGTGGTGAGGTGGAGTTAGTTTGATTTGTATCCCTCTTCGGTAGAGGTGGATTGTGATTGAGTTTGCCTCGGTGGAGGTTGTATTGGTTGAGAGAGGAGTTCGGTACTCCCGGTTGTTGTTGTACAAAATCCTCGGTGGAGGTTCCCTCGGTGGGAGTCCTAGGTGGACAAGTTAGTGGATTAGAAATCCTTCTCGGTTAAGGGGGGACGTAGAGCTCGGTGCTCGAACCTCGAATCACATCTTCTTGTTTGCGTTTGATCGATTGGCTCTCAACTCTCTCTATCTCTCTTTTATTTGTGTATTGCATCATTCATCTTGTCATATCTTATTTGTTTGTGTGTGCCTCACTTGTGCTTGACCACGAGAGCTTCATATAGCGCCTCAACTCTTATTCAGAGGAATCAAGAGGAGTTAGTCCAGAGCCCTTCATGGGGAATTCGGCTACACTCGTTGGTTGCACTAAGTGTTGTTGCAAATTAGTTTTGTAATTCCGCATTTAGTTTTTAGATTACCCTTATCACCTATTCACCCCCACTCTAGGTGATTTCAATGGGCTTCTCCTGTCTCGCCTCCTCTACCAACAACCAAGTTCTTGGCGCATCCCTTAGTTGTATCTTAACCACCCCCACCTGGTTCTCGTCTGGGATTTGAGTTGCATTCATAAGATTTGTGTATCTATTAGCCATTGATCCGCATCCAACGACTTTTTGGTAACTAAAAATACAGCCGGTTGCAGCTTCCTAAACTCGAAGACATTTCCTGGCCTCTGCTCCTAGGATGCCATTAACAAACCCTGGTGTAAGACATCCATCTGCTTCTGTTGGTTTTCCATCAGACTCTTTAGAGTTCCCATCAATTCAACATTTTCTCCACTGAGACCACCCAGAGAAGAGCCAGAACCATCATGATTTTCTCGTCTTTTCATATTCGAAGTTGGTCTAAGGATAGCAGAAAACTGAGAAACAAAGGATGAAAGAGCTTCAAGATTCAAGGGAAGGATTATCAAAAGAGAATAGATAACTTTGTATTTTGCAGCTGGATTGTATGACTCGGATTCGTGCATTCCACTTGCAAATTTCTTTATCATTAATTTGCCTACTGATAGTACTGAGGATGTGAGAGCTTAGGCTCTGATACCACCCTATAATACCTAGATCCCGCGGGATTGGAGACGTTACTGCAACATATATAGACAGGTCAGAAATACCCATATGTATATACACTAAGCATCAGTATATGCAAGAATCAAAGTACGAAAGTACGTGGTGCATTATACATTCCAACATATGAGTA
The DNA here is from genome assembly GCA_038442645.1 of Agave tequilana. Lineage (NCBI taxonomy): Eukaryota > Viridiplantae > Streptophyta > Magnoliopsida > Asparagales > Asparagaceae > Agave > Agave tequilana. The sequence continues at coordinate 16,118 of JAVJIF010024567.1, forward strand.
CAATTACAAAGTTATCATAGGATGTGATACAATATTACATCACCGATAGGCGCAAATGCGAGACTACAAAGAGATATAGAAATATGAACAGTACAAAAGATGCTAACGAGTGATAAAAAGAAAACTCGAGAGACGAGCATTGGAGCCTAGAAGAAAAAAGACTCTGGACAGTCTGCCGGAGATCCATACTTTCACTGCGTCATTCTGGTCAGCAACCGAGAGAATCCACAAGCTCCAAGCTCCAAGCTCTAGGATCTAGACATGCAGATCCAGGGGAGTCAGAACTCCCCAGCGAGTGTTATGGTGAATGCCAGGTCGCATGAATAGATAAGCACAAGTGTATCGATAAAGTCGAATCATAAGCATGTATTAAAAATCGTGTCATGAGCACAGACATGTAGGAACAGGCAAGGAGGTAATAAGTAGAATGAATATGGCAAAACCCGTTATACAAGCCCAAATTATAGATCCGTGTAGTACGTCGAAGAAATAATCCAAACAAGAAAACCCTCACATATATACCGTATACCTCACGTCACTGTATTCTGAGTTCATATAACCTGAGTTGTTTTCTAAACTACGAAAACGTCATAAAACTGATAGAAACTGATAAAGCTGATAATACCTAATACATGCAATACCAGCTGCATAAGCTCAGATTACGACTTCATGAGACTAGTACATCGAAGGAATAATCCAAACAAGAAAACTTTCATCTATATACCCTATGTCTCATGTCACCGTATCCTGAGTTCACACAACCTGAATTGCAAAACGAACAATGAATTATTAATTAACATCTTTTATTATTACTCGTTTGACTCATAAACTAGGTATGTGTAATGGTGTACTTCTCAACGCACATACATCCATATATAAGTAAGGCGAGTAGTTATTAAAGACTGATGAAGAACTGATAGATCATATCAGGTGATCACATTTCAGATGTCAGGTAATATCAGGTGGGGGTTAAGTAATAACTGGCAGATGCAACAGGCAGGTATCAGGCAATAACAGGCAGGTGAAAGCACGTCAAGTGATAATACAACAAATACCATCTATCGAACAACAGGAAATAGGAAAACAGTACTGATATGGAAAATAGACACGAACATCAGAAAACATTCAGTTTTGAAAAACAGTTTAAGTAGAGATTTCAAACTCTACACAGCCGTCAAATAAAAGAGTTAATCTAGTTATGAGTAGGCAAGCAAGCGAACATCTAAGCGAAGCTAAACAAGCTAGAGTGAAACTAACGTACAACACTAGATGCTGTCACGCTCCGCGTGGTTACCACTCACTGCATAGCTAAACGCACGTGTCGCAGCATGCGTATGAATGCCACACTACCGCTCATGGCACAACCCTGCTCCTGGGGCAACTACGCTCGAATAGAGTTAGCAGTTTAGTGTTGCGCTAGGTCCGCCTACCAGGCGTAGCATATAAAAAGTCTAGAGGACTTTAAAAATCTCAAAGAGGTTAAACCCGGAAGTTATAGTATAAAACCATGAAGTGGTTAAGCTCGGAGGTTGTATGAGTACCTGCAGGAAATGTTAGTACCGAACAACACACATATAGAATATTGTCTACTCTGTTACAAGCATCAGTCCACAGAATACAGATACATCTCACTGTACAATACACATGTTCAGAAACACAATACAAAGTCCCAGCAAAGACAGTAAAATGCCCGTCGAAGCGGAGTATCCAGAAAAGTGAGAACACTCACTTAATATTAGAGAAAACGCAGGAAAATCCTCGGAGTCTAAAAGTTCCAACTTAGCAATGTGTATGCGCATTCAAATATGATAAGAATATGTGTGTGTGTGTGTGTGTGTGTGCGTGTGTGTGTGCGCGCGCGTGCGCGTAAAGAGAGGGAGAGTGTGGGATATCAAGAGAAAAGAGAGAGTTTGTAGGGCAGGGAAAATGCAAGAAAATAAAGGGGGTCACCCTCGCGTCCAAGCTAGCCTGGGCTGAGCCTCGCGTTAGGCTGGGATTGAGCCCCATCAGCCAGAGAGAGGGCAAGAGAGAGATAGAAGAGAGATAGAAAGAGAGACGGGGAAAGAGATAGATAGTGGATGAGAGAGAGAGAGAGAGAGGAAATATAGTGAGATAGAGAACACGGGAGTGAAGAAAGATTAGAGAGAGCAAAATGAGAGAGAGTAGTAGAGAAATGGAGAGAGTTAGAGAGAGAATAAGAGAAAATAGGGGGGAAGGCCAAGGCTAGGAGAGAGAGGTAGAGAAGGAGAAGGGAAAAAATAAGAGTTCTCTGTAAAATTAAACAGAGAAGGAAAAGGAAGATAGAAGTAAAGGGAAGAAAAAAGAAAAGAAGAAAGAAAGAAAAAAAGAAAAAAGGAAAAAGAAAAAGGAAGGAGAGGAGAAAGGTGGCCTGGCTGGGCTAGTGGCCGGCTAGGGGTGGCTCGCAGGCGGCAAGGGCGGCCAGGCCTAGGGGGCGGCAGTTGGGGCCCAACGGGAGAGGGAGAGAGATGGATTGTTGGGTGGTGTAAGTTTAGTGTAGGAGGTGATTTTGGGAGTTGTCAAAACAATATATCAGAAGGCGAGGAGGGGCTAGAATGAAAGAGCACGGCAGATGAGGAAGTTTGGTGTAGGTGGTGGTGGTTGTAGTGGTGTTGGTGGTGGTGGTGGAGATTATAAAGGAGGTGGTTTATGGGTATTCTTTAGTGAAGGAAGGACATGATAGTGGTGATGGGGTTTTTGGAGTAGGAAGAGAAAGAGAGGAGTTTGGGGAAAGTTTATGGTGGTTGGTGGTGGTTGCCGACTAAGATTCATTGGCCAAGGGAGATGTGGGTGTGGGTGCTGCCATTGGTTGAAGGAGAAAGAAAACTGAAATAGGGAGAGAGTATTATATATAATGAGTTGGGAATTTACAATTGAGACCCATGTCTCTGAGTGAGACCCACGTCCAACTAAAACCCAGAACCACATCTAGTTGGGTTGAGCTTAGACGCGGAACTGAGGTTCGCGTCTGGTACGAGCTGAGTACTCATCGTAAATGAGGAGAGAGAAAAATAGTTGGGATATTTATTGAGTGGCTGAGAAATTTTGAGAAAAATTTGAAAGAAAAGAAAAGAAAAGGAGATGAAAGAGGGAATTATAAGTGGAGAAGAAAAATTAGAAAATACGAAAAGTAAAAGAAAAGTATTTGGATAAATCTAAGAATCTGGGAAACACCGAAAATCCGAAAAAGTCCGAAAAATAAAGTAACTCGAAATGATTCTCAAAATAATAATATTATATTAAGGCACATGGTAAAATCAAATTTTAGAAAATCAATCTTTTTTCAAATTAAAAATCCTGCAATCTACTAGTGGTACTAGTCGACACCAAATCCGGTCAAATTCCGATAAATTCAGAAAATCTTCAAAAATGCATTTAAGTAGAAAAATATGATTTAGACAATAATGTAAAAGTAATTTCTAGAAATTCAACTCTATTTGTAATTTAAAAATATGAGAATCGATTGGTGGCACAAGTCGACACCGGTTTTAAAGATTTGCAATTTAATTCAAAAAAATTTCAAAAAAATAATAAAAAATTTAAAATATTAGAAAATGAGGTTTGAAATTGAACTCGATCAAATCAGACTAGCAAAAAGGTCAAATCGATCAATATACTTGGATCGGGTCCCCAGTCAGACTCGGGTTGATTCTGAAATCAAGAATCCGGATCCAAATAACAAATGATGATAATAATCATAAAATAAAAAATAAGAAGAAAAATTGAAAGAATATGATCGAAAAATCAGAATACGTATCCGAGTACATATTTTGGGAACGGTGTGTTACAGAAATGCACTAGAATATCTTTAGAGAGTTTCAATTTAATGCCTTTAGTTTAGAAATAAGATTGGACATTTCCATAATGTACTCCCTTATATTTTATTTGCCATTGTAGCGCATATTTATCAGCTTGCTAAGATGTGTGTTGGCCTCAACTTTATCCAATTTAATAAAGTGGTTAGCTACTTTAGCTGGAAAACTCTTAGTGCTGACTTTATCAGGCATGAAACCCATTGGCGGACACAGTTGAGGCGAGTGGGGCCGGTCGCCCCCACTGAAATTCACGCACACAGAGCAGTATAGGGCATTTGGGACGGGTCGGATTGTAAAAAGACAGAACTGCCCGCTTCGTTCAAAAAATGGATCTTTGGACCGGGTTGTAAATGAAATAACCGCCCGCTTCGTTCACAAAAAAAAAACCTCTTCACAAAAACTCAGCCCACAGTGCTCTCGCCTCTCGCCTCGATCGCCTTCAAAAAACCCTAGCGCATACAGACAACCTCGATCTCTCTCTCTTGTGTCTGAGACTCTGAGCTCCAGAAGAGCTTGCCCCTCCTGCCTCCGCCTCCACCAGAGGCGGCGGATGGATTCTCTATGGCGAGACTTGGGTCTGGGTACCCGCTCCCTTTAATTTTTTGACCGCAGTACGATTTGATCCGACCACTGGCTCCAGCTTGAAACAGATCTCGCAGATGTTGGTTCAGCTGATTGGTCTGAGTTTTGAATGAGTTCTGTTGATTTTTTTTTGATTTTCAGTGAGTGATTGTCGAATTCTTATTGTTCTTGTTTCAGTTATGTTGAAAGAGAGATTGAAACTGTCGCCAGAAGAGGAGATGAGCGGAGAGATGTGGTCGAAGAGCTGAAACAGGTCTTTTGGCTATAAATTTTATTTTTTTGTTTCCTTTTATGCTTTTTTGTTGATAAATTTCATTATTTTGCGGAGGAAAGTAGAGAAATTTAGTTAAAAATGTTTCCTTAGGTTATGGAAACAGATAATGCGGTTTTCTTTATTTTTAAATTTGTCTATTAAAGAATGGGAAAATTTGTTGTGTCAGTAGTGTTGAGAATTGAGATACTAGAACCTTCCCTACGTTTTGCAATGCATCATCGGTTGACAACTAATACAACGCAGACGGGGGGCTAAATTAATTTTAAGGTACGTACTTCAAATCTATTGATTCTGACATAACTTTCTTTTAAGTTCTGTATCCTACATGTATCTAGGTTTTGTTTATTGTTTGATGTATGTGGTTAATAATGTGTTAATCATATGTTTCTTATTTTTGCTTACTTAAGAGTTTCTATATGTTCTGATTTTGAAGGAAGGGCACTGGTCATTAATCTAATTGAACCCATTACAAAATTTTAAGTATTATGTTGTTTAGAATACATATTTATTAGTTAATATTCATGTTCTTGGTTAATTAATGAGTACAACATTTTAACTGAGTAAATTCCTCTGTGAAAATCCTGTGTACGTCACTGGTGTGTCAATTAGGACTTCTACTTTATGAATGACATTCCGCCTCCACTGAGTGAAAATCCTGCGTACGCCACCCTTAATAGTTATAAGAATAGAATATTTTATGATCAATATACACATCCTATTGGACTTCTCCCACTTATCATAATTAGTCTTTTTTTAGCTAAACTTTGTAGTGATAGTAGGGGTCCATCAGTCCTTAAAGTGTAGTCTAGATCCACAAATTCAAGAACGATCTTTTACGTGGTCTTACCACTTTTAAAGTTTATACCATTCAATTTAAACTACATAAAAATAGAATTTCTCATCAATTTAACATAAATATTGCATTTAATAAAATTTTACTGAAATAGACATAAAAAATTGAATTTCAGAAAATGTAACCAATTAACCGATAGAGCTGCCTGCCAAACTTTCAGAAAAAGTTGTCTCTTTATGCCGACACTGTACTGACCTAATATAGATAACCTAAAGTCAAGATCCTATATAAGAGAACAACCTCCCTTTGGATCGACTGTCCCTTTACAGGATTGGTCCCAAAGTTTAAGTTATCTATATCGATCATATAATATATGTAATGACCCAGCCCTAATGGCAACCTTTCTTTGAGCCAATTGCCACACGCATGGGCTACACAAATATATGCATCTTGATTCTTATTCCGTCGTCGGACTATTTGATGAGGGTATTGTAATATGGGCCTATAGTCTGGTAACCTTCCTTTAGGTCGATTACCATACACAAAGGTTCTCTCACTTGCATTACCCACATCAAGTGTCCGATGACGTAAATAATTCGGCTAAACAATAGTCTACCTTTGGGCCGGCTATTGTCCACATAAATTGTATACGCAATTAAATAAGCTCCTTTATAAGTTTTTTAACTTGAACATATATATATCTTTGTTTGTGTGTTATCGACGGTAGTAATCATTAATATGTTTATGCTAGGCAATATAAGCAATATAATAAATATTGATGAAACGGAAGCATGTAAGGATACATAGTATCATGATAAACAAATACTTCAATGCATTCTTTATGTCAACTAACTATTATAGTTTTGTCATATCTAGTGCCTGTAATACTGTAGTGCTCGTCAAAAGCTTCAAATGGCTATTTACATGCTCAAAACAGAGGTCGGATGAGCCCGTAATGGCTAATTGAAATTTTTATTTAAAAATAGGACTGCAGTGCTTATCGGGTCTGGAGCAGACCTGATCCGCAATAATTAAGTTATGAGTTTTTCAATGGGTCTGGTTTAATAAACTGAATAAAACCTGATTAGCTTAATGTGAGATTGATTGAGTTTATGTCTCTTTATTAGATTAAAATTCTACCCCAAAATTTTCTTGATAGATAGAATTCTATCTCAGTCCTAAAACTCAAACCAATCTCAATTAAAATTTAATATGAGATTAATTAGGAGTAAGATTAATTAGGAGTAGGTTTCCTTATTAGAGTAAAATTCTATCTCTAATTTTTTTTATCCTAATTAATCTCTTAATTCCACAAAATTAAGAAACCCAAAACAATTAACCTTTTTTTGTTTTGTTTGCCGCCGCCGTCGGCCACCATTGACCGGCGGCTCCCGCGAGCCGGCGACGGACAAGGGGGGACCCAGTGTATTTCCATGCACTCTGCCCCGCATGCAATGGCCAAAAATAGCGCAAGCGCGTATGGAATTTCCATGCACGCTCTGGTTCCATGAGGCTGCATGCATGCATGCATGTGTTTAAGCCTGTGCATGCATGCTACCACAATTTTTTTAAATTTCTAATAAAATATTACTGAAATAATAACACACAGAACAAATTCTAAAAATCTATACATAATTTAATTTAATCATTTCCAATTTAATTCAATTATTTGAGACACAAAAAATAATTCTTTATTAAATTTAATAAAGAGATCGACTGTAATTTTAATAGATCGAAATCAAAAAATTTCTATAGATCCCGATGATCCGATAAAGAGGAGGCTCTGATTCCAATTGTTATATCTAATAATCATTCTATTAAAGATCCACAAATAAATTAAAAACTTCTTTATCAAAATCAAAGGGTAGAAAGGTTCGGCATACCTGATTTATCATGAAAGAGATGCTGAAGGTTGCATAATCTTGAGGAACGGAGCTGAGAGAGCTTCTCTCCAGCCACCAAGTCCTTTTCTTAATCCTTAGAGGAGATGAGAGCTTCAGGAGAGAGATTAGGTCATGATGATGAAGATGGGATCCAATCCATGATATTTATAGGCTCAAGCTAATTCTAATTCAACTCATCGTAGATCTACGCCCTTGATTAATATCACGCGTTTCACACGTGTAGATAAGATCCACGTTACAAATTTATTTACACCAATGGTTAAGTGTAATTGAAACGAGTTTAGACTCAAACCATTAAGCTTGATCAATTCTTTATGGAGTCAAACAACATAGGCTTATGAGTCGAGTGTATCAATCCAATTAGACTTGTATATGTCCAAATTAATTTAGACTCAAATTCAAATAACTCTCACAGAATCATGATATAGTGTTAAGGATTTCAAAGATAATTATGAAGGCTACAATTTTATTTGTGGAAATAGTATCTCATAAAGACCATGAAAATACAATTCAATATTTTGGAATTAGCACCGAATGTAATAAAATTGTTAAATACATGTATAACATCTTCTCTCAACAAATATGAATGAAAATTTTCGATTCTCATATAAATTTCAGCATACTATACTAAATGCAAGTAGAATATTTTCCCCGACAAATGAGTCAAACTTTAATGCAGTACTAACATATTACAAGGTAAGTTTATGATGTTATCTAAAGCAAACTTGCCTTGCGGTGATGCAGGATATTTTTTTTATTGTGTGCGTAAATGTAATAAGGATTTTAATGTGAGCGTAAACGTACAATTTGAAAAAGAGTAAAAAATAATGTTGCACCCATCAAGACTGAACTTGTAGCCTCTGATAACTTAGATATATAAAGTACCACTTGAGGCAGAGCTCAAAGTGACATTATATTAGTAAAAATAATGTAAAAAACAGACATTATATACAAAAAAGTTACAAATTATATATACTATTTTATTATTTTATGAAATCCATTGTCGGCGTTTACCCACACTTGACTGTATGTGAGTCCGCCCCTGTACATGCCCTAGATGTTAAATGAACTTGAAGATCCCATCTTGGTGAAAGAACAATAGAAAAGAAAATGTTATATGGACTATTTTTTATGGATTAAAAATGGACTCAAAAGAATAATACCTATACCACTTCATGTACACACAAAGTTATTTATTAGATAGTGTTCCACATATAATTCTATTTCGAGTCCATCTGAGTCCAAATAGTGGAAGCCTAACAGTGAAACTTCATCAAAATAACTAGAAATTTTGGAGTTTTGTACTAGTTATTCTATTCTTACTTTTTATTTTCATTTAGTTTTTGGTTTGACTTGAACAGTTGAGCTATTGAGATCCACAATGTGGGAACATGGGCCAAGCTTTAAACCAAAACATTTGGCTCAATCCCTTATTGGGTATTGATGTCCCCAATGAAAAAGTAGGCCAAACTCACACCTAACTTGAGCTGGATTAATAAACCCAACCCTCAAGGCCCCAAAATCCACACCTGATTCTTGTTGGTCCAACACATTTGCTGGGGTGTTGAGCTAGATGTCAACCATATGTTTTCCCTTGTCTGATGCTTGTGAGTTGTAGGTGATCAAGCTGAAAGCATTTGTATCTCTCTGCATCAAAGTAAGCATCATACTTGCATAGAGCATAAAGATTGTTTTCTTTCTATGTGAGAATTCTTTTCCCCACTATAAGTCCACAAATATTGTTGACCCCCAAAGTTGGTCCGTCAGTCAGGTCCTGAGTTTGCTTCCCAGAGGTCACCGGTTCGAATTCCCTTGGGTGGACATTTGTGAAGGGTGTTTCTATTAGGTTATGTTTCTTGATATTCATAGAAACATAACCTAAATTAACCAAAACACAATATTGTTTTCAAATTTATATTCAACTGCTTATACTAGCTATCCATTAGTCGTGCACCTCTCACTGTAACTACAAGGCTATATGCCATTCTGTTTGTACTTACTGCAGCAAACTCATAGTTTTAATAAATTGAACCATATTCAGGCCACCCTCCTGCTTTTTTCTGTTTTGTCTCCCAGCAACTGGGGACCAGGTGACAATTTGTTGCTTGTTTTGCTGGAATCTGGATACATGCAATATTTGACATGGCCTCTTCCAATGAATGACCCTTTGCCTAAACTACAAATATTCTTTGCAATTGATTGTCTTTTACTGTAATTAGCAAGAAAAAAAAAGATTTCAGGAATTAGTCACCTTCAAGAAAACGCTAATCACTTGAAGAGGAGGAAGAAAAATATATGACAGTTTTTCATAAAATTATATCACCACATATTTCAGATACCAATACATGATCAGGAAACAAAATACATCAACAACACAGACCCCAAATGCAGCCGCTTACAGCATTGGTGATCTCCTTCCTCTTTCACAGGAGACAATTGTACCAAGTTAGAAGAAACTTTGGGAATTCAAAACGATTCAAATTAAGCTAAGAGAGAGATATAAGTTTCATGCCCAAACTATTGTCAATGATTATCTTAATCCCTTTTGGCAGTTCTTCAGCAAGCATAGAGTTGGGTCAGTTCCTCCAGCGCACCATCGGCCGCCACTTCATCCGGATCGGCATTCTGCAGCATCCACAAGAGGTGATCGAAGAGCACGACCTCACACTTGACCGATATCTTTTCATCGTTGTCATTCCTGGATCGGTCGATCAGTGCGTTGATCAGAGGATGATTCAGATGCTTTGCACTTATCGTGTATCGCCGCCTTGAGCTCCCCACGAACACCACCGCGACCTCGTCACCGTTTTCAGGGACCACCCAGTCCTGCTCCCTGGCAGATTTAGACCTCAGGCTGCTGTAGGATGAGGACCTCCCAATCTTCGAGAGGCTCTTGCATTTCCTCAGCAGAACATTCATCTTCTTCATTTTCTAACCATCAAAAGAAACTGACAGATACAAGAGAGACAGGGATAGATATCTTTGTAGCTTAGAATGAGCACAAGCAAGGCTAGCTAGCTGCCTTAATATACACTCTCCTGTACGAAATCCAAGTCTAGTATACTTGTGAGGTTAGGTGGCACGTCGTTTTATCCTCATAATTAAACCTACATGGGTCCTGCCTCAATGAAATGGGGGACCTAGAGATACAACAAATGAGAGCACGTTCAGAAGCAAAAACCAACCAGCATGCTCTTGTGAAGGAATGTGCTGGTGTTGTTTTGGCTGCAGGCGGATCGATTGGTTCAGTTCAGCTGGGTCTCCGACCTGTTTACAATTTTTTAACTCAACAACTTGTTAGAATAGATGGAGGCACAGCACTAATACACTTCAGCTTGCAACCTTTAAACCAACGTAATGAAAGAAACAAGTTTCACATTGTTTTAACTGACAAAAAAAGCACATACAAAGTAGTGTTAGTGTATATGGATAATGTTAATCGAGTTCTTCGCGGCAGTGAGTAGAGATAGGTCTGTTGGCCGAAGAGTCGGGTCTGGCTGAAGGGTCTGGGTACAGTCCATTTCAATGAGAATACCACTTGCAGAGGAGAGGGGTCGGGTCTGGCTAAAGGGTCCAGATACGGGTCCATATCAAGGAGAGACTACCAGTTGAACAGTAGAGCCATGGTCGTCGTTTCGGGAACGTGGTGGAAACCTTCGATTGCAAGATGGTCCTTGCAGTAGGGCCTGCGCGGCTATTTGCCATGATGGACGGTTGGGGTGTGTAGCTCGGGCCCAAAGCAGAGACTGTACTGTTGTTGTGAATGAACTCTGCACATGGCCTGCTCCTCGTGAACCTTGTGACTGGCTGAATGGGCTTGGCGTTAGCTAGATTAAGTCCATCACTCTCTCAAATTTCAACTAGAAGTAATAAGCTAGAGAACAAGAAGTATAGTCCATCCAAGTATGGTGATGGTGATAGATGAGCAGATGGAGGAATGAATGGATGTCAATTTGGTTTATAATTAACGCATATTCAGCTTAAGACTTAATACCCAAGGAAGAGCCTTCACCAAGGTTAAGGCTTTGATAGGATTTGAAGCAAGTCACACCAACCGTTGTTATTATCCAAGGAAAGGATTTGTTGGATTTGCCAGTAGAATTTGGTTGTGAAGGACTTGGGGCACCATCCCACGTCGGAAGATCAAATGCACCATCGAGATATAATATTTTTTTTTTCGCGCGTGGTATCAGAGCTTCCCAGTAGTGTCGTGCACACTATTCTCAAATTCTCGAGCTCGAGAGCCCAACTAGCTTTATAGGGGCCAATTGCGCATTTTTGCGCCAGTGTGGTGGCCAGACCCATTGCGCTTTTGCGCCATTGGGGGATCTACATCATCGAATATCTCCCACACACATGACTAAGTTCGGGGTATGGCTCTGATACCAATTGAAGGACTTGGGTACCATCCTAAAAGACTAGCTTTTAAGTAGAGTTTCCCAAATCCTTATATATTCACCACCATCCCTACGTCTAGCCGACGTGGGACTATTTGTTCGACCCAAATCCCAACAGGTTGCATTATTAATGCTCGAGCACCAATAGTCACTCAATAATCCTGAGAATCTGATCCTGTTCCATACTAATAATAGCAAATTATAATGGCCAGAGGCTCTTTTCGAGTGGTACGGGGTTATAGGCCTATGGCAGAATGCTGTTTATTATTTCAGCTTGATGAAACGAAGCATATTACTTAATAAACTTAATGACTTGTTGTAGACAAATTCCCATACAAAAAGCAGAAGGGGCAAACATTTGTTTGCTCTCCAATACACTGTAGGGAGAGAGGAGATAGAGGAGATGGAAGAAGGTAGCACAAAGATCAGAAGACAAAGGAGCAAGACGGTGCATTGAAGTAGGCCGGGTTAGCTCCCGGTTGACTGCACGGTCGACCGGTGGAGAAGGCCGGTCGACCGGTATGTACGACATGTATAGGAATAGCCCAGTCGACCGAGGCAAGTAGCGGTCCACCGCACGGTCGGCCGACTGAAAGCAGGTTGCTCTCTGTTTGGGTCCGGTCGACTGCCTGGTCGACCGTGGACATGGGTCAATCGATTGGCCGGTCGACCAACAGACGCATTTTGGCTTTCCTTTTGGGATTCGGATTCCTTTTCTGTTTGGGATCGAATCTAGCTGGGGTTTCCTAAAACTCAGGGACTCTGTGACTATAAATAAGGGCTAGAGCCCACATATATTGTATCCCTGAAAGTTCCCTCAAGTATCCCTCTATATTAGTTTGTATTGACTATTGAATCAATAAAATCTCTCTCTCCCCCTTGCCCCGATGACGTGGCACGTTGCCGAACCTCGTTAAATAATGTGTTGATTGCTTTTTCTATTGTTTTCTGTTCTTGTGCGCGTTGGGTACATCTCCGGCTACACCAGTCTTCACCTGGTTGGTGAATTCCTCAGAGAGATTATTTTCCTGCGCACAACAATTTGGTATCAGAGCATCCCAGGTTCGGCGTGGGATCGTGTGTTGATTTCAAGGGCATCATTGCTGTTTGGTGGAGATTATGTGTCGATCTCGAAGTGGCGTTGGGACTGTTTGTGGAATCTTGTGTCGATCTCAAAACAGCGTGTAGATTGCTCGAGGAATCAATTCGAAGGAGTAGATTGTTTCGGAAACTCTTCGAGGGTTTCACGTGGAGGTAAAGATTCTATCTTTATCTAATTTATTTTACCTAACTCTGTTTGTTTCCGCATTGCTTTGAGGAATTAGTGGAGAAGATGGCTGGGGAAGGTACATCATCGAAAAAAATCTATGAATCCACATCCGCTGAGGATTGATGTGGTGAAGTTCAACGGCATGAGCAACTTCGGTATGTGGAGGTGTAAGGTGATGGATGCGTTGACGACATCAAACCTCGAAGACACTCTACGGTTGGAGAAGAAGCGCACATCAACAACTGAAGAAGATTGGGATAAGATGAATCGTACGGCGTGTGGCTTGATCATGTCTTGTCTGACGCAAGACATCAAGTATCATGTGTTGCATGAGACATCTGCAAGGCAGCTGTGAGAGATCCTGGAGAAGAAGTATCTGACGAAAAGTATAAAATCGCGGTTGCAGTTAAAGAGTAAGCTTTATAGTTTTTAGATGATAAGAGGATGCTCCATCAATGAACACTTAAATCGCTACACGAGGCTTCTTACAGATTTAGTTAATGTGAATGTGGAGACCAATGAAGAGGATAAGACAGTAATCCTATTGAATTCTCTTCCTAGGGAAGAGTATGAGATCTTTACTCTTACATTGATCAATGGAAGAAAATCTCTTAACTACAATGAGGTGTCTGCTGCTCTTGTGAGTTATGAAGAAAGGAAGCAAGATAGACTGTCTCCTTCAGAGAGCACAACTATAGAGACATTGGCGGTAAGAGGCAGGAGCTCCAATAGGAAGGGAAGAGATGATCAGGGAAGATCAAAATTCAGATCAGGCTTCAGAGATCTGAAGAGGAATCAGTGCGCCTTGTACAAGGAACTAGGTCACTGGAAAGTTGATTGCCCGAAGGCTAAAGGTAAGAAGATAGAGTCAAGACCGAGGCGAATCTCACACAGGCAGATGGATCAGATTCAGACTCACTGGTATTCTCTCTCTATCACTACTCCTATTATTGATTACTCGGATAATGCTGAGTGGATCTTAGATACCAGAGCCACCTATCATGTGTGCCCGAACAGGGCCTAGTTTTCTAATTTTGAGAAGCTAGATGGATGTTACACGGTCATGGGTGATAATCATCCGTGTAATATAGAAGGGATGGGTACAGTCCATATCAAGATGGAAGATGGTATAGTACGAGAATTGAAGGAGGTGAAATATGTACCTCAACTCATCTTATATCTGTTGGCACTTTGGAAGCGTTGGGTCTTATGGTATCTATACGAGATAGTATTCTCAAGATGACCAAAGGCTCAATAGTGGTTATGAAGGGAGTCCGCCGAGAAAATCTCTACTACTTGAAGGGTAGTATGATTACAGATCAGATGGAGACTTCTAATTCTTCAGATAATGATTGCACAAAGGTCTGGCAGGTGAAGGTCAGACATGGAGGTGAAAAGTCTTTGCAAGCTCCTGCAAAGAAGGGATCATTGGAAGGAGCTGCTACCTGCAACGTGGAGGTGAACACAGTGTTCTCGATAAGAAGAAGGAGAAATTCAGCACCAGTACTCACCGCTCAGAAGGTCTTCTTGATTGTGTTCACTTAAGCATTTGGGGACCTGCTAAGACTGCATCGCTTGGAGGTCACAGGTACTTTATCTCTTTTATTGGTAGTTTATCCAAGCATTGCTGGATATATCCCATGAGACAAAGGTGTGAAGCCCTAGATATATTGGTGAAGTGGAAAGGAAGAATGGAGAATCAAATAGGTAGGAAGATCAAGGAGCTACAGATTGGTAATGTTGAAAGAGATATGAACTAATTCCTATGATTTGACCAAAACACTGGTATTTGTACTCACTTTATAGAAGGTATACATGGTTTGGCTAAGGAAATAAACCTACTTTGCTGGAGAAGATTAGGTGATTGTTGTCTAATGCAAGATTGGGCAAATCATTTTGGGCTGAGGTGATTGTGTAGGCTAGCCATCTCATAAATGGATCGACTGCGATAGGAGGTAAAACTCCATTGAAAATTTAGTCTGAGAAAGCTGCTCAAGATCATGATTTGCTGCGGGAATTTAGAAGTCTGACCTACTTCAGTGCTAAAGATTGCATAGTGGATCCGCGAGCAAAGAAGTTTGTGTTTTTGGGTGGAAAAAATATGAAAGGCTACAGGTTGTGGGACCCCGAAAATAAGAAGATCGTGTTGAGTCAGCATGTCACATTTGATGAGACTTCAGTGTTAAAGTCTACTGTCTCTCAGCAGGTAGAGAGGATGGAGACCAAGGAAGTATCGCAGTGGGTGGAGGTTGATGCTACTCCACCATCTCCTATTGGTTCGATATCAGTGAAGACTTCACCGATGTGACACCGGGTGGAGATCATGTAGCCAAGGTTGATGCTGAACAGGTTGAAGATATTGATGGGAATGTCAAATTGTTTGCAGCCATTAGAACCAAGGTAAAACCACGCACGTGGGTTAAGAAGCAAGAATCTCAAGCTTGTTACCGCGACAAGCTCAAGTTGAAGGCCGTTGTTCTCCATGACGGTAGTGAGGAGGTTCATATGACTCAGCCAGATAGATTCGTTGCTGAAGATTCAGGTTCAAGTGCTTGAGCTTGATAGAGCTCATTGGAATGAACTATGGTTAGCTTGATCCCTTGGGTAGGTACGTAGGCAGCCGTAAAGACGCAGCCACATTTGGTGATACAGGCCATATGAAGCTGTTTTTGGGTTCTCAAGAAGCTGGTTGGAATTCACGTAGAGGTAAAGAGTTAGACTTCACATAGAGGTGAAGTGTTGTGATTCACGTAGAGGTGAAGCATTGTCATCTCTATGAACAGTTGATCTTCTGATGAGAAGATGGTTGAGCTTGCATAAGGGGGTGTGCATCTAGTTTGTTGAAGCCGATGATGGTGTTCGGTGTGCTTTACTCAGACTAGGTTGGACCGTCAGCTGAAGACATTTAGACGGGAGAGAGCCAGTCAGTTGGAGAGTCAGCGTTGACTCATGATGAGTTCTTCGTGAGGTCATGTAGTTGCTGAGTAGGAGACTCGTTCAGTTATCAACATTTATGAAAGTTCTCCTAAGGTGAAGTGTAGGGAAGGCATATGTGGTGCATCCCAGTTGATAGCTGAGTTAAAGGTTCCAAGACGAGATCGTGTGTCGATTTCACCGAGATCGTGTGTCGATTTCATCCGGAGCGCTTAAGCCAAGATCGTGTGTCGATTTCGTTGAGATCGTGTGTCGTTTTCGCAGGTGATAGACTGATGGCCATTGGAGATCGGCTCAGATTTGAAAAATCTTCACCGAGGTTTGTAGGGAAAGAGGAGATAGAGGAGATGGAAGAAGGTAGTACAAAGATCAGAAGACAAAGGAGCAAGATGGTGCATTGAAACATGCCAGGTTAGCTCCCGGTCAACTGCACGGTTGACCGGTAGAGAAAGTCGGTCGACCGGTATGCACGACATGCACAGGAATAGCCCTGTCGATCGTGACAAGGAGCGGTCAACTGACTATAAGCAGACTGCTCTCTGTTTGGGTCCGGTCGACCGCCCAGTCAACCGTGGATATGGGTCGGTCGACTGGCCGGTCGACCGACAGACGCATTTTGGCTTTCCTTTTGGGATTCAGATTCCTTTTCTATTTGAGATCGAATCCAGCTGGAGTTTCCTAAAACCCAGGGACTCTGTAGTTATAAATAAGGGCTAGAGCCCTCATGTATTGTATCCCTGAAAGTTCCCTCAAGTATCTCTCTATATTAGTTTGTATTGATTGTTGAATCAATAAAATCTCTCTCCCTTGTCCCGAGGATGTAGGCACATTGCCGAACCTCGTTAAATATTGTGTTGATTACTTTTCTCTATTGTTTTCTATTCTTGTGCGCGTTGGGTACATCTCCGGCTGCATCAGTATCTGTCTGGTTGGTGAATTACTTAGAGAGGTTGTTGTCCTGCGCACAACATATATGTGAACTTATATACATTTGAATATAATTGTAATGGTATTCCCTAACTTCCATTTTGTATATTTCAGGAGTATATGAAGAAACTTTATGGAGAAAAGGAGGAGCCCCACTGATGGCAAAACTATAAATCTGTTGTTGATAAGGTATCGGTGACAGCTCAAGAGGTATCCATAAGCCATTTAAAAAGGGAGCCAACTGCGTTAATTTTAAAGACAATAGTGTACGGAGAGAAGAGATAGAGGAGAGTTTTTATAACTCATTGGGAAAAATAGCACAGAGACTGGAAGTCAAAAAGGAACAAGAATGAAGCTTACTGTAGGCCAGGAATAGAGCCCGGTCAACCGGTATGCATAACGTGCATAGGCATGGCTTGCCAGCGCGGTCGACCGACTGAAAGGCTGAACTCTCGGTTAGTCCAGGTCGATCGGGTCGATTGATCGAGGACATGGACTGGTCGACCGGCCGAGGACATGGGCCGGTGGACCGACAGACGCGGTATGCTCCCCTAAGGATTCAGACTCAGGTCGAATCCAATTGAGATTTCCTAATTTCTTGAAACTCTCTGGCTATAAATATGGATTAGAGCTCTCATAAATTATATAACTTGAAATATTCCTCTTATACCCCACTGAAAATCTCCCTTGAAAATTTCTTGAAGTAAGGAACAAGTTGTAATTGATTGTTGAATCAATAAAATCTCTCTCCCTTACACCGAGAACGTAGGCAAATTGCCGAACCTTATTAAATATTGTGTTGGTTTGCTTTGTCTATTATTTCTCTATTCTTGCCGTGTGGGTACTTCTCCGGCGTGTCTATCTCTATAGGTGGACTCCTTATTGGTTGTTGTCTCGCGCGCAACAAGTGGTATCAGAGCATCCCAGGTTCGTCATGGGATCGTGTGTTGATTTCAAGAGCATTGGTTGTTGTTTGGCTGAGATCGTGTGTCGATCTCGGAGCAGCGTTGGGACTATTTCTGGGATCATGTGTCGATCTCAAAATAACATCTGGATTGCTTGAGGAATCAATTCAGAGGAGTAGATCACTTCGGAAACTCTTCGAGGGTTTCACTTTGAAGTAAAGATCCTATCTTTATCTAGTTTATTTGATCTAATCCGTTTGCTTTCACATTGCTTTGAGAAATCAGTTGAGAAGATGGCTAGATATAGTACATCTATGATGAAATCTATGAATCCACATCCATTGAGGATTGATGTGGTGAAGTTCGACAGCAAGAACAACTTCGGTATGTGGAGATGTGAGGTGATGGATGTATTGACGGCATCAAACCTTAAAGACACTCTATGGTTGGAGAAGAAATGTGATTCTACTACTGAAGATGATTGGGACAAGATGAACCGAATGACATGTGGCTTGATCAGGTCTTATTTGATACAAGACATTAAGTATCATGTGTTATATGAAAGATCTGCTAGGTAGCTGTGGGAGATCCTGGAGAAAAAAATATCTAACAAAAAGCATCGAATCACGGTTGCAGTTGAAGAGAAGGCTTTATCATTTTCAGATGAAGAAGAGAATCCCCGTAGATAAACACATGAATATCTACACAAAGTTTCTTACAGACCTGGTTAATGAGGATGTGAAGATCGATGAAGAGGATAAGATGGTAATTCTATTAAATTCTCTTCCTGAAGAAAAGTATAAGACCTTTACTCTTATATTGAACAATGGAAGAAAATCTTTTAACTACAATGAGGTGTCTGCTGCTCTTGTGAATTATGAAGTAAGAAGGCAAGACAGATTGTCTTCTTCAAGGAGCACAACAACAGAGGCGTTGCAGTAAGAGGCAGGAGTTTCAATCAGAAGAGCAGAAGAGATCAGGGAAGTTCGAAGTCCAGATCAAGTATAAGAGATCTGAAGAAGAACTAGTGTGCCTTATGCAAGGAGCTAGGGCATTGAAAGATTGATTGTTCGAAGGCCAAAGGTAAGAAGAAGGAGTCAATGATCGAGGCAAATCTCGCACAAGTGATCAGTACTCATGCCAGTATTTCACAGGCATATAGATCAGACTGAGACTCATCGGTGTTTTTTTCTCTATTACTACTCCTACTGTTGGTTACTTAGATAATTCTGAGTAGATTTTAGATACAGGAGCTACCTATCATGTGTGCCCGAACAGGGACTGGTTTTCTAGCTTTGAGAAGCTAGATGGATATTTCACTGTCATAGGTTATGATCATCCATGTAAAGAAGGGATGAGTACAGTCTGTATCAAGATGAATGATGAAATAGTATGAGAATTAAAGTGAGGTATGTACCTTAACTCAAAAGGAATCTTATCTCAGTTCGTACTTTGAAAACATTAGATCTTGTGGTATCTATATGGGATGGTGTTCTCAAGATGACCAAAGGCTCAATAGTGGTCATGAAGGGCATCCGCGGGAACAATCTCTACTACTTGAAGGGTAGTATAGTTATTGTTTGGTGAGAAAAATTGAGGATCGAGGAGTAAATTCTTTATTTAATTGTAAAGAAAATTACAACAGATCAATAATCCTTTCACAAGAGAGGGAAAATATTCAAGCTCAAATCTCTTCTTCGTTTAATGTCGGGTTCTTGATGTGACGATGGAAAGTGAATCTTATTTTTTGTTGACGGGTGAACGTCAGGACCTCTTAGAAATCCTCTCTTTGGATAGTGGACGAAGTAACACAGCTCCTGTCCACCAAGAATCTCAAAGAGACTGTAGGCAAAAATAAACTTGAACTCAGCAAGTTGTTAGAAGAGTTGAACTCTCTTTTTCTTTTCAGCTGAAGATCTTGGTGCTTCTACGGCTTACAACCGTATTTTTTTTACCAAAAATTTTCTGACCCCTCTTCCATAGCAAACTAGGCTATTTATAGAGGTTTCAGGGGGTAAACGTGTCCCTTAAAAATACTCCATAATTGGGGTTAACTCCCTCATTACGTGGGCAGTAATTGACCCAGTAATGAGGGAAGTTATAACTGAGATGCGGGCTTTAGGCCTCGCGTTTTGCCATTAAGGTGATGCTTGAAAAACGCGAGCTTCTAATTCTGCGTCAAGCTTCACGTGAGACGCAGGCTTTGCGTCTTGGTACTGCAATAACGCTGAGATGCGGGTTTCAACCCTCGCGTCTTGGTGCTGCGTTGGTGGCAATGATTAGCCTTGCGTCTGGAGTTTGGATTATGCTTTTTGACGACTTGTCTTTAGTAATTTTTAGACAGTCTACAGAACCCCCTTCAAAGTTTTCGATATTCCGCGGTTGACTGGGACGAATTTCAAAATACTTTGGACTCTGGTTGAATTCATACTTCTCATGATTGGACTGACAATCATTTGAGATACTCCGAGCTTGATCTTATCTAGAGTATGGTCTTCATGAGTGTACTGTAAAACCCTTTAAAGCTACCAAAATGATCGTGGTGAGTGTCTAGATACGCAGTCCAAACCTCCTCATGCTCTGAGCTGGTTATTGGTGTATTGTTGAACCAGGGGTAAACAGTCGTCTTCTTGTGTCAGTATACTGTTGAATTGATTTTCAGAAGTATAGACTGAATGCAAGTTTTGTAGACGCAGGGGTCATGTTGCTTTAGAGATGCAGTCCTCATTTAGAGTGGGGATGCATCTATTAATTTGCTGAAGAAACGTGGCCTCTGGAGGGACCCGATATTTGAAGTGAAGATGTAGCTCTCACTCTGCTGACTAGGCACGACTTTGGTTTTGCTGAAGAGGCGCGACCTTTGGAGGGACGCGGTTTTTGTTAAACGCGAGTCCGCGTTTTAGGCGCGTTGCCACATATCCGGCAGAGTTGAGGGGATATCTTTCTGAAAAACACCTAGAGGGGATGAATAGGTGTTAATGCTAATCTAATGATCATTTTAAACAAGTATGTATGATGCAACCAGTCACTCAAAATAAGAAATTGAAGTCAAATTCCCCGTGAAGGGCTCTAGAACTTCTCCTCTTTGATTCCTCTAGATTATGAGTTGAAGCACGTAATTGCTTTCTTGTTGAGATGAGTAAAGACGAAAAAAATGCAAGTAAATGAAATGGGTGCAATAATGAAGTGCAAGCAAGAGGTATCACAAGATAGAAATGTAAAGCAATGAAAAAGCAATAAGAAAACCAATCGCAAGCACAAGGAATTTGTTTCGAGGTTCGAGCCACTGCTCTACGTCCCCGCCTCCACCACCGTGAAGGATTTCTACTAAATCTGCAAAAGGGAATTTTCACACCGGAACCTTTATACCCAAGGGGATTACAATTGGTCTACACAAGACCGGAGTACCTAACTCCCACCAATCCAACCTCTACACAAGGGGGATCTCAACACAAGGAAATACAAGTAACTAGGTGATCATAAGACCACACACTTCTCTCTTACAACTTCTTATAGAGTGGGGATGATTTTTGGCTCAAGAAGTGAAGTGAGAAAATTCAGTTGTAAAGACGTAAAAAGAGCTTGAAAAACAACTGAAAAACTTTAACTAAGAAAGCACTTTAGAAAGTGAGAGCTTGAAAACTTTTCTTTTCTTTAGAAACTTAAAAACAATAGGAATTTTTTTTTCAACAAGGGACCAATGACATCTATTTATAGGGATTAGATGGCATTTAATCATTTAATCTAGGTTAATAGGTCAGGTAATAGGCACAAGAAAATCAGAAATAGCTAAAAGAACCATCAAAATCAAAATCATAAAACAGATTTCAAGAAACTAGCCGTTGGGGGCTGCTGGCGGCTGTCGGTCGACCGGCCCGGTCGACCGGCAGTCTATCTGGCAAAAGAGCTATTGGACTCGGTCGACCGGTCGGTCGACTGTAGGTTTAAACAAAAAGAATTGTTTGTTTTGTCGGTCGACTGGCCCGGTCGACCGACAAAACCCGAGAGCAAGGTCTGTCAGTCGGTCGACCGGTCCGGTCGACCGGCAGACGTGCACAAACGTGCACGCCAAAGCCACATGGCCGGTCCGGTCGACCGATCTGGCCTGAAATAGATCCGGTCGACCGCCCGGTCGACTGTTAAGCCTGAAATAGTATTATTTTGGAAATATTTTTTAACTTTGAAGAATTTTTAAAATATTTTTAAATGGTTTGATGTTTATGTAGCATGCTATAAGGGATGAGATACATGACTTAAACTAGATGTAAAAATATGAAATATTTTGAGACATGTATATCAATCAAGACATGCACCTATCCAACTAACTAAAACAAAAACCGTATTTTGAAAAATGAAAGTGTGTGTGTGTTTTCTTGAGCCAACTTATCATAACCTTACTCTTTAACAAACTAAATCTTACAAAAGTTCTTAGGTGACTACAAGATCTTCAAAAATGAGCTTCTCCCTATGCAATGTTGAATAGCTTGAATCCTTGATCCCGAATTGAGTCAACTTGAGTCAAAAATACCTTCCTTTAGGGAAGAAGACATCTTTAATCCTTAGAACCCTGAAAATACTTAAACGCTAAAATATGATTAGTATAAATAACTATATATGTTTTGTAATCATCAAAACTCAAAAATCGGGTGATTGTAACCTTGGGCCAACAGCTCCCCTTTTGATGATGACAAAACATATGAGTTATTTTTTAAAAATGAGAAAAATGGAAAAGGAGCTTGGAGGCTCTCCCTCAAATCATGCTATATATATGAATAGCTATATACATGAATGAAATGTAAAAACAAGAGCTTGGCATAAGAAAGACATAAGAATTCAAAACATATAGCTCAACAAACAATAACTCAAAACATAAAACACATAACTCAAACTCAAAACTCATAACTCATAACTCAAAATACAAAACTCAAAATAAAAAAACTAACTTTTTCTCCCCCTTTTGTCATACATCAAAAAGGGTAAACATTGTTAAAAAAAAATTTCATGATTCCATAATACAAACATTCGATTCACCACAAATAAAAGAAAATCTAATATAGTCTAGTGGTTTTGTAAATATATCGGCAAGTTGAAAATCGGTAGAAATATAATCAATGTCAATATCACCTTTCTTATAATGATTTCTAAGAAAGTTATACTGAATGTCAATGTGCTTAGTCTTACTATGTTATATGCATTTTTAGTCATATGAATAGTACTAGTATTATCACAAAATATTTTAATATGATCATAATGCAAATCATTATCAAGGAGAGTATGTTCATCCAAAGGACTTGTGCACAACAAGCCTCCACCGCAACATACTCTGTCTCAGCGATTGAGAGGGCTACCGAATTTGTTTCTTGGAAGACCATGAAACAAGAAATTACCGAGAAATTGACATGTTCACTTGTACTCTTCCTATCCACTCTACAACCCGCATAGTCGGCATTCGAAAAACTCGTCATTGAAAATTGTCCGATCTTTGGATACCACAAACCCATTTCAATTGTGCCCTTAAGGTACCTAATAATGCATTTTACCGCAATCAAATGGGACTCTTTAGGACACGATTGAAATCGAGCACAAAGACATACACAAAACATAATGTCCGGCCTACTAGCCGTTAAATACAACAAGCTACCAATCATACTACGGTAGAGTTTAATGTCTACATTTGTACCTTGTTCATCCTTGTCAAGCTTTGTGGTGGTAGCCATGGGAGTTTTGCTTGTCTTAGCCCCTTCAAGCCCAAATTTCTTGATAAGTTCTTTCGTATACTTGGCTTGATTGATGAAAATCTCATCCTTTCTTTGCTTGATTTGGAGACCAAGGAAGTAGCTAAGCTCGCTCATCATAGACATCTCAAATTCCTCCTTCATGTATGATTCAAAAGCTTTGCAAAGATTTACATTAGTAGAACCAAATATGATATCATCAACATATATTTGAACTATAAGTATATCATTTTCAACATGTTTGGTAAATAAAGTAGTATCTATTTTTCTTTTATTAAAACCATTAGAAATAAGAAATGAAGAAAGTCTTTCATACCAAGCCCTAGGGGCTTGTTTTAAACCATAAAGAGCTTTGTCTAGTTTGAAAATAAAATCCGGATGTGTAGGATCAATAAACCCGGGGGGGTTGTTCAACATACACCTCCTCTTCAATAAATCCATTTAAGAAAGCACTTTTTACATCTATTTGAAAAAGTTTAAAATCTTTATATGAAGTAAATACAAGTGTCATTCGTATGGTTTCAAGTCGTGCTACGGGTGCAAAAATTTCCTCAAAATCAATACCTTCGACTTGAGTGTAACCTTGGGCCACTAACCTAGCTTTATTCCTAACAATATTTCCCGACTCATCCAACTTGTTCTTAAAAATCCACTTAGTACCAATTGTTGGTCTATCGTGGGGCCTAGGAACAAGATGCCAAACTTAGTTGAGCTCGAATTGATTGAGCTCCTCTTGCATGGCAAGTAACCAATATGAGTCGGCCTTGGCTTCGAGGATGTTCTTTGCTTCAAAATGAGAAATAAATATATAGTGTCCACAAAGATCATGAAGTTTAGAACGAATAGTTACCCCTTTTGATACTTCACCTATAATAAGATCCTTGGGATGATGTGAATTGAATCTCCAATCTTTTAGAAGTGGTTGAGTTGTCTCCACTTCAACTTCTTCAACTTCATTTTCTTCCTCACCTTTTGGCATGTCTTTAAGAGTAGGTGAGTCCTTCAAAGTAATTTTCTCCATGTCTTCATTTAGGGAATCTATTTCTACAACATTCTCAACAAACACATTAGATTCCTTAAACTTTACTTGTATGGATTCTTCAATAGTCAAGGATGACTTCTTAAAAACTCTATAAGCTTTACTAGTGTTAGAGTAACCAACAAAATTGCTTCATATAATTTTATATCAAATTTACCTAAATTATCTTTAGTATTCAAAACAAAACATTTACAACCAACAACTTTAAAGTATGAAACATTTGGTTTTCTTGAATAATAAATCTTAAAAGATGTTTTAGAAGTGTTTTTGTATAAGAAAACCCTATTTGATATATAGCAAGATGTGTTAACGGTCTCGGCCCATAGATAATGAGGGAGACCATACTCATTTATTATTGTCCTATCCATCTCTTGTAATGTACGATTTTTTCTCTCAACGACTCCATTTTGTTGTGGAGTTCTAGGACAAGATAGTTCATGCTTAATTCTATGTTCTTCGCAAAAATTGGTAAAGGGTTGGTTATTGAACTCACCACCTCTATCACTTCTTATTCTTAAAATAGAAGAATCTTTTGCCTTTTCAACTCTTTTCTTAAAGGCTTGAAAATATGAAAATGCTTGATTTTTGTGTTCTAAAAAGAAAATCCAAGTAAAACGAGAGAAATCATCAACTAAAACGAAAGCAAAATGATTCCCACTTAGACTTTTGGTTTGTGTAGGACCAAACAAATCTATATGGATCAACTCCAAAGGTCGTGATGTCATGATATCCTTGATTGATTTGAAAGAGGACTTGGTTTGTTTTCCAAGTGGACACGCACAAATGCGGTCCTTTTGAAATTTCAAGTAAGGAATACCTTTCACCATTTCCTTATTGTTTAATCTAGATAGATGGTCAAAAGAAGTGGCCTAATCTCCTATGCCACAACCAAGAGTCATCATCGAGGGCATTCAAACAAGTAGCATTGCATAGCATTTTAGACATATCAGTCATGTATATATTGTTTCATGAAATCCAAAAAATATACATGTATTGGATTGTCTATCAATAACACTACATGCTAGGTCATCAAAAACTACATTAAAACCTTTATCACAAAGTTGACTAACACTCAAGAGATTATGCTTGAGGCCATCAACTAAAACAACATTTTCTATTAAAGGAGATGTACCAAGTTTAACATTACCAATACCAATGATTTTTCCTTTGGCGTCATATCCAAAGGTGACGGTGCCACCTTCATGGTATCTTGATAGGGTTGCGAAGTTGTTGACATCCCAAGTCATGTGCCTTGAGCAACCACTATCAAGAGACCACCACTCCTTACGTCGTGGGTTTTGGAATGTACCTACATCATTTAACAAATTTGTTGACTTTGGTACCCAAATTTTCTTGGGTCCTTGAATGTTAGTATTCCGAACCCAAACATGATTATGCGATTCATTAATCCTATCATAGTAAAATTTAACCAAATGACCTTTACGGCCACAATATGTGCAAGCATAAACTTTACCATACATGAATGCATGATGAGTGTGTGGAGTTTGCGCATGTTTAGGGTGCTTAGCATGATGTAAAGGTTCTGATTTATGAACATGAGTATGAGTAGCATGTGAATGTTTCTTTGGGACATGTTTCTTAGGAAACATAACCTCTAGTCTAGTTTTATCAAATTCACATTTCTTCAAAACTACTCCTAATGAATCAATTTTCTTCTTTAGCAAGGAAATGTTGTTTTCATCAATTTTTGGAAATTTACCTTTGCAAGAAATTTTATAGTCATCAAAATCCTTTTGACTAGAAGAGAGAGTTGAAAACAATTCATCTTTTTCTTTTGTGAGAATGAAAACTTTGTGGTTGAGTGATTCATTTTCCTTTTTCATTTTCAAGTATTTCTTTTTGAGAAAATCATAGTTATGAGATAGTTCTTCAAAAGCTTCTCCTAGTTCATCTATAGATAGTTCACAATCAATGGATGTATCGGGAGTTACCTTGTTTATGCTTTCATTTGCCATAAAGCACATGTTGGCGGTGTCGACTTCCTCATCGGATTCACTCTCTGAATCCCAAGTAGCCTTTAAAGCTTTCTTTTTATATGGCTTCTTGGAGGTGGAGGGTTTGCCTTTATTTTTCGGACATTCCGCAACAATGTGACCCGGCTTCTGGCAATTGAAGCAAATGATTTTTTTTTCTTCTTTACCTTGCCATCTCCTTCTATTTTGGAACTTTGCCTTATTGTACATTCTCCGAACGTTCTTTGCAAGAAGAGAAAGATCTTCATTATCCTCTTCTTCATCATCCTCGTCAGAGTAGGTGGAAGAGCTCTTGAAGGCAATTGCTTTCTTCTTGGGAGGAGCCATCTCTTCTCTTACTTTTCTTTCCACCTCATAGGTCTTGAGCTTCCCAATGAGACCGATAAGCTCCATTTCTTCCTTATCATTGAGCTCCTTCAAAGTTGTGGCTTTTACTTCCCAAGATGGAGGGAGTGCACGGATGATCTTCCTCACTTTTTAGTCGTTGTCAATGCCGTCACCTAAAGAAGAAAGTCCATTAGTAATCTTTGTAAACTTAGTAACCATATCATCTATGGTTTCATTCTCTTGCATAGAAAAGTTTTCATATTGGGAACGAAGAAGGTCGATTTTTGCCCTCTTTACTAGTGAAGTTCCCTCATGAGTGACAAGTAGGTGAGTCCAAATCTCATGAGCGGATTCGCAATGAATGACTAGAAATATCATCGTCATTAAGAGCTTGAAGTAAGGCATAGTGCGCCCTAGCATTAACGTCAAACTCTTTCGTGGCAATATCAGACCAAGTGTCCTTATCACCAAGGGGTGCACTAAAAGGTTTGGTCACCGCCTTTGCAACCCGGCTCCCTAAGGATTGCAAAAACACGGTCATCTTAACCTTCTATATGGAAAGTTAAGGCCATCAAACTTGGGTGGGGTCTTAATTCCTTCGGCCATTTTTACTAAGTGTATGACGATGAAAAATGAATAGAGTGATTAGCAATATAGGATCTCTCGAAGGTTGTTAAGCCAAGAGCTTAGAGACCAAAGTTCTGATACCAATTGAAAAACACCTAGAGGGGGGTGAATATGTGTTAATGCTAATCTAATGATTTTTTTAAACAAGTATGTATGTATGATGCAACCGGTCACTCAAAACAAGAAATTGAAGCTGAATTCCCCGTGAAGGGCTCTAGAACTTCTCCTCTTTGATTCCTCTAGATTATGAGTTGAAGCGCGTAATTGCTTTCTTGTTGAGATGAGTAAAGACCGAAAAATGCAAGTAAATAAAATGGGTGCAATAATGAAGTGCAAGCAAGAGGTATCACAAGATAGAAATGTAAAGCAATGAAAAAGCAATAAGGAAACCAATCGCAAACACAAGGAATTTATTTGAGGTTCGAGCCACTGCTCTATGTCCCCGCCTCCACCACCATGAAGGATTTTCACTAAATCCGCAAAGAAAATTTTCACACCAGAACCTTTACACCCAAGGGATTACAATTGGTCTACACAAGACCAGAGTACCGAACTCCCACCAATCCAACCTCTACACAAAATGGATCTAAACACAAGGAAATAAAAGTAACTAGGTGATCATAAGACCACACACTTCTCTCTTACAACTTCTTATAGAGTGGGGATGATTTTTGGCTCAAGAAGTGAAGTGAGAAAATTCAGTTGTAAAGAAGTAAAAAGAGCTTGGAAAACAACTGAAAAACTTTAACCAGAAAGCACTTTAGAAAGTGAGAGCTTAAAAACTTTTCTTTTCTTTAGAAACTTAAAAACAATAGGAATTTTTTTCCAACAAGGGACCAATGACATCTATTTATAGGGATTAGATAAGGGCATTTCATCATTTAATCTAGGTTAATAGGTCAGGTAATAGGCATAAGAAAATCAGAAATAGCTGAAAGGACCATCAAAATTAAAATCAAAAACAGATTTCAAGAAACTAGCCGTTGGGGGGTGCTGGCGGCTGTCGATCGACCGGCAGTCTATCTGGCAAAAGAGCCGTTGGACTCGGCCGACCGCATGTTTAAACAAAAAGAATTGTTTGTTCTGTCGGTCGACTGGCCCGGTCGACCGACAAAACCCGAGAGCAAGGTTTGTCAGTCGGTCGACCGGTCCGGTCGACCGGCAGACATGTACAAACATGCACGCCAAAGCCACATGGCCTGATCGACCGGTCCGGTCGACCGATCTGGCCTGAAATAGATCCAGTCGACCGCCCGGTCGACGGCCTGAAACAGTATTATTTTGGAAAATTTTTAAACTTTGAAGAATTTTTAAAATATTTTAAATGGTTTGATGTTTAAGTAACATGCTATAAGGGATGAGATACATGATTTAAACTAGATGTAAAAATATGAAATATTTTGAGACATGTATATCAATCAAGACATGCACCTAATCCAACTAACCAAAACAAAAATCATATTTTGAAAAATAAAATGTGTGTGTTTTCTTGAGCCAACTTATCATAACCTTACTCTTTAACAAACTAAATCTTACAAAGGTTCTTAGGTGACTACAAGATCTTCAAAAATGGGCTTCTCCATATGCAATATTGAATAGCTTGAATCCTTGATCCCAAATTTAGTGAACTTGAGTCAAAAATACCTTCCTTTAGGGAAAAAGACATCTTGAATCCTTAGAACCCTGAAACACACTTAAACACTAAAATATGATTAGTACAAATAACTATATATGTTTTGTAATCATCAAAACTCAAAAACCAGGTGATTGTAACCTTGGGCCAATACTTTCCTTTGACGCGCAAAATTCACGTCACATTTACGACGCACGCCACGCGTCGGGTGGGGATTAGGTCTCGAGCCACGCGCCGCGTATCTCTACGGATCACTGTGCCTATAAAAGACAACAGTCTTTCAAGAGTCATCATTAGACTATTCTTCTTCTTCGCTGAGCATTATATCTAGGGCTAAGAGAAGCTTGAAGCTTTTTCTATTTTCACCGTCTATGACACTGGTGTCAAGATTGCGATGGCACCAAATGCTAAGCATGTTGCTTCATCCTCGAGCATGCTGCTCATGAGACTCAGATGGGCGTTTCTTCCACGCAGGAGGCACCTATTTCAGGTAGTAAAACCATCTAATTTGGTTTACACCATTGAAGTAGCTTAAAGAGTTCTCTTAGCTCTTAAGTCTCTTTTGAATGTGAATCGCTAACGCGAGGCTCATGCCCGTGTTTGATTTTCAGACACGGCTCTTGAATTGTTAGGCAAGACGCGGGTTTAATGACCTCTACATATTTGCTTCATCAACTTGAGTCTGTATCTATTTGTTAAACGCGGGCCTCATTGAGCCTTGCGTTTTGGACTCAATGTTCAGAATATTTCTAAGTATGGGGAGTTCAGACGCAGACTTCCTATGATTCTAGCGTCTTTTAAGATCAGGCGCAAGTTTTACTGAGTCTTATGTCTGAGTCCGATACTTAGAAAATTTTCTAAGTTATGGTTTTGAAATGAGGGCTTCATGCAAGCCTCACATTTTTGAGTCTAGACGCAGATTCTGTTGATTTTTATGTCTGGATTCATTCCTGTATTTGGATTTCAAGCACCTAGCATTTTCTTTCAAATTTTTGACCAAGTGTTGTCCTCTTTGCAGTGTGATACTCTTCCAACCCTTTGTCTAAAAGTGCCACTTTAGGCACATAGGTGGCATTGATCATAATTTGACATTCGTGGTTCAGAAGACTGCTCCTGTGACTACAGGTAAATCAAAGGGGCGAAGGGAGAGGATCATCAAGACCAGTATGGTGACCCTTCAGGAGATTATCTCTAATAGACTGTTCAAGACGGATTCCCGTGATTCATTATGGAAGCCTGCTTTCCTCTTTGGTGACGGCATTGACGAGGATGATATGATTATACATGACGGACGTTACAAGTGGCTCCATCGATAGGGGACAGGAGGTTCTCTCTTCCCAATATGGAGAGGATGTATTCCTTATTCTGTCTTCAGCACATGTCCGTTCATCGTGCGATGGATTAGGATCTTTCCCGGTTTATCTCCGGCGTCTTTCTTGGCAGATTAGGTGCCAAAGAAGTATATTATGTAGGCCACGGAAAGATATCTTCGGTTTATTTCCGAGTTAGTCAGGCCTGAGTATCCAAAGGGAGAAACCCCTCAGCTTGTCGCCACCTTCATCAATCAGTTTTTGAAAGTTAGGGGTGATTTTCCCGTTGACTTTTGTTCGCTTGGGTAAGTCCATTCTACCAACAAATCATGGTAGGGTAGGATGGTTGAATTTGTTCTCGCTGAGCTTGGGGCTCTACTGCAGCAGGTGGGTTATATCACTCGGTCAGTGTTGTCCAATATAACCTCCCGCTGAGTTCCAACAATTTTTATGGCGTGCTGGAGCATTATAATCCTCTGACCGGCACATTTTTTACTCCAGTCGGGAAGATGGGGCTCGCTCTTCATGAACTATATGAAGTCTCAGGGCTAGTCATGGGAGATGCCCTTATGAGGAATACGTCCCGACTTCTGAGGAGCTTCACCTCTTGATGAAAGAGGATCCTCAGGTATATGAGATGTACTGGGAAGTGTTGTGCCACTTCCACATCTGTGGGCAGATATCCTCCTGGAGGAACAGGGGTGTCAAGCAAATGTTCTGGGCGAGTTATCTGTTCAACGACGTAAATGAGAAAGATAGCCCAGTGACTAGTTTGGCCTCTTACACTGACGAGAAAATTGCTGAGAGGATCAATGCCTCTGCAAGCTCTTACACCATTAAGTCGAACGAGGACACTTTCAGACCTGATATGGTTTTTGCAAGTTTTCATCACCAGGCCAGAGTTCCCATTTCTGACCGGACTCTATTGGCGGGCTTTCTCATGCTATGGCTGAAGCGTTGTATGGTGCCAACGCTGTCGCATGAAGTAATCGTTGCTGATGTGGTATACTCGGCGGTCTTTCTTGCCTATGAGAAATCTATCACTCTCCTTCTAGCGATGGTAGCCAGAATACAGAGCGGTTTACGGGCTCTAGTCAAAAGCCTGTGCCAAGTGGAGGCCATTGTAGATTCTGAGGGTAGGCCAGTGATCGATTCGGAGGGAAGGATGAGAGTGAAGACCCCTAACCCTATGATCGAGCTTCCATATACGTACCTGATGGCCTGGTACGTTATGCAGTACCCTTCACTGATGACGGCGGTGCCTCATTCTGCAGGTTTTGTTCCCTTCGTGCAGAAGCTGGAGAATTTGAGCTGGACTCACTACTAGATGTTCTTGTTGGAACTTGATTCTGATGATACATTTGTGAAGCCATATTATTGGAGCTCTATCTCACAAGCCTATTCAAGAGTTCTACATACTCAAGACTTCCCAAAAAGTGTGGCTATAGATGTGTTTTTAATTTTTATTAGCATGTTAAAAGCCTTGAACACACACACATCATAAACCTATTAGTCAACTTATACCCTTTATTAGTCGATTTATACATCCTATAGTCGACTTGAGATTTCCTGTAGTCGACTAACTTTTGTCCTGCTAAGATACCAACTCTCTGTTTTTGACCATATGCATTATTAGTCGACTTGACAGTCCTTATAGTCGACTAATACATGACCTAGTCGACTAATCATATTGTTCTGGTCGACTAGTTTCAGTTTCCAGAAACTTGTCTTTTGTTTCAATCATGCCCTAGTCGACTTGGCCCCTTTATTAGTCGACTAACCCAGTCTAAATTGCCTACCCTAGTCGACTAACCCCAACCTCAAGTCGGCTAATGGCAGTTTCTGACTGTTAGACAGTTTCTGTTTTTTGGTATTTTATCCAATGTTTTAATATTCAAAATTGACCTGATAACTACACTTAACTACCCTAACTGACCATAGATTTCAGCTATAAATAGGGATGTTGTCCTAGGCTAAAAACACCAATTCATATCAATAGTTTTCTGCCCAAAAACTCTGTTGAAAAATCTATTTTTAGAAAGCTGTTTCAACTTTCAGTTCTTCATTTAATTCCTACTCTATAGTGAAGATTTCTGAGAGTCCACCTATAAGAGCCCTTGTTCACAATCACATACAGATTTAAGGCTTACAGGATTGTTTGTAATCACTCAAAGAGAAGCATTGCACAAGAGCGTCTTCGGGTTGAAGAGAGGTTGTACAAGGTGTTGTCGTCTTCTTGGTTTGTAAGAAGAGTTGTATACATTTGACAAAGGGGATTTGTCAAGTAGTATACAAGGTGTTGATCTTAGTTGTACAAAGTTAAAGGTTAAAGGAAAATCTCAAGCGGGTGGCTTGGGGACTGGATGTAGGTCACAAGGACCGAACCAAGATAAATCCCTTGTATTTGCGTTTGTTATCTTTTCTGTTATTTAATTTTCTTACTTGCAAGTTTTTTATATTTAACTCTAATCATTCTTTATTTGAGTATTTGTGTTGACATATTTTAGATCCTACTATTGGTATCATCTCGGGACCAACAATTGGTATCAGAGCCCGGCCCGGCATAGCTCTGCATACCCAGTCAACAACATACAAGGATGGCAACGGAGTTTCCTTCATCACAATTTAAAGAAGGACATTCTACACAACGTCCACCGCTATTTGATAGATCCATCTACAACTACTGAAAGTGTAGAATGAAGATCTACTTGCAATCGATCAACTATGAATTATGGAATATAGTAGAAGCAGCGTACACCAAACTGACTACCAATTACAGTGCTTGGAGTAATGATCAAAAGAAGAATGCGAACCTTGATGCCAAAGCGATGAATGCTTTCTTTTGTGCCTTAACCAAAAAAGAATTCAACCGTGTATCAATAACCACATCTGCAAATCAAATATGGCATATACTACAGGTAACACATGAAGGTACAAATAAGGTTAAAAAATCTAAAATTTCTATTCCTGTCCACAGATTTGAACTATTCAAAATAAAGGAGAATGAAACCATGAAATGGTTACAAGATTCACCGACATAACAAATTTCTTAGCATCCCTTGGAATGGAATACACCCAAGTCGAAAAAGTTCGCAAGATCCTTCGTGCACTCATACCAGATTGGGAGAAGAAGACAACTGCAATAGAAGAAGTGAATGATCTCTCAACAATGTCATTAGAAAACCTTATTGGTAATCTAATAGCATATGAGGTGCAACTCGAAGACAGAAAGAAGGATAAACAACAATCTCTCTCAAAGAAGAAAGAACTTGCCTTCCTTGCATCCTCAGACACAGACAATTCAAATAACGATGAAGAGGAGATGGCAATCCTTTCAAGAAAATTCAGAAAATTCTTGAAAAAAGGTAAGTTTAAATGTTTTAATTGTAATAAAACAGGTCATATGAGAAAAGATTGCCCATTTCTAAAAAACAAAGGTAAATTCAAGTGCAAAAAGTTCAGAAAGAAGAAAGACTACCAAGCATCATAAGAAAATAGTGATTCCTCTTCCTCTGACGAAGAAGAAGCCACTGAACATGCTAACATCTGTTACATGGCTCTAGAAGAAGATGAGGTACAATATACTGAACTTTTAGATGCATTTCATGAATTATGCAATGATCTTAAGAATGAAATGATAAAGAATAAATTTTGACAAAGGAAAATGAAAAACTTTTCAAAGAAAATTCTTGTTATGCTTCTCAAATTTCTTCTATAAATTCTCAAAAAGATAATTTTGAAAAAGTGATATCATCATTAATAAAAGATAATGAAAATTTATTACAAAATAATGTTTTATTGAAAAGAGAAACTATGTCTTTAAATGAAAAAATTAATATTTTAAATAAAGACATATCAAGTTTCAAAATGAAATATGAAGAGATATTGAAAAATGTGACTAAATTTAATCAAGGAATAGAAAAGTTAAATGATTTGTTATCATATCAAAAGATGTCACATAATCATTATGATCTTGGATTTTTTTAGAAAATCTACATATGTTAATAATCCATATAATTCTTTTGTGAAAAGAAATACTGATATTATTTCAAAAAGAATTAAGAACAAGTTCATATGGATTCCTAAAAACTTAAGCATTGGTGATAAAAATACTTATATTGCATCATACATTCATGATATATATAATTTTTTTATGCTTCTCAAATTTCTTCTATAAATTCTCAAAAAGATAATTTTGAAAAAGTGATATCATCATTAATAAAAGATAATGAAAATTTATTACAAAATAATGTTTTATTGAAAAGAGAAACTATGTCTTTAAATGAAAAATTAATATTTTAAATAAAGACATATCAAGTTTCAAAATGAAATATGAAGAGATATTGAAAAATGTGACTAATTTTAATCAAGGAATAGAAAAGTTAAATGATTTGTTATCATATCAAAAGATGTCACATAATCATTATGATCTTGGATTTTTTTAGAAAATCTACATATGTTAATAATCCATATAATTCTTTTGTGAAAAGAAATACTGATATTATTTCAAAAAGAATTAAGAACAAGTTCATATGGATTCCTAAAAACTTAAGCATTGGTGATAAAAATACTTATATTGCATCATACATTCATGATATATATAATTCATGCAATTATGTGTATACTAACAGATGAAACCAAATTCAAATTAGGTTTGGATTCCTAATGGTTAATGCTTTGATCTTATTATTGGTACCATTCTAATGTTTATCTTTCAGGTACCATATAAGAAGTTTGATAAGAAAAATATTTTCAGAACATTTATTATATATATTTGTTATGATATATTTTTTGCAGGAGGAGAACACATGTTTTTCTATATCTGTTATAACCTGATTTCAGCAAGGGGAGAACATAATTTCTGTAGGGGGAGAACATATAACATATTCTCTGCAGGGGAGTATTCATGCACACAAAGTGTTATCATCAAAAAAGTGGAGAATGTTGAAACTTGATTCTTATGATACATTTGTGAAGCCATATTATTGGAGCTCTATCTCACAAGCCTATACAAGAGTTCTACATGCTTAAGACTTCCCAAAAGAGTGGCTATAGATGTGTTTTGTAATTTTTATTAGCATGTTAAAACCTTGAACACAGACACATCATAAGCCTATTAGTCAACTTATACCTTTTAGAAGTTGACTTATACATCCTATAGTCAACTTGAGATTTCCTGTAGTCGACTAACTTTTGTCCTGTAAGATACCAACTCTCTATTTTTGACCTATATGCATTATTAGTCAAGTTGACAGTCCCTATAGTCGACTAATCATATTGTTCTGGTCCACTAGTTTCAGTTTTCGGAAACTTGTCTTTTGTTTCAATCATGCCCTAGTCGACTTGGCCCCTTTATTAGTCGACTAACCCAGTCAAAATTGCCTACCCTAGTCGACTAACCCCCGACCTCAAGTCGACTAATCGCAGTTTCTGACTATTGGACAATTTCTATTTTCTGGTGTTTTATCCAACGTTTCAATATTCAGAATTGACCTGATAACTACCCTTAACTACCCTAACTGACTATAGATTTCAGCTATAAATAGGGATGTTGTCCTGAGCTAAAAACACCATTCATATCAATAGTTTTCTACCCAAAACTCTGTTGAAAAATCTATTTTTTAGAAAATTATTTCCATTTTCAGTTCTTCATTCAAATTCCTACTCTATAATGCAGATTTCTGAGAGTCCACTTATAAGAGCCCTTGTTCACGATCACATATAGATTCAAGTCTTATAGGATTATTTGTAATCACTCAAAGAGGAGCATTGTACAAGAGTGTCTTCGGGTTGAAGAGAGGTTGTACAAGGTGTTGTCGTCTTCTTGGTTTGTAAGAAGAGTTGTATACATTTGGCAAAGGGGATTTGTCAAGTGGTATACAAGGTGTTGATTTTGGTTGTACAAAGTCAAAGGTTAAAGGAAAATCTCAAGCGGATAGCTTGGGGACTGGATGAGGTCACAGGGACCGACCAGGATAAATCACTTGTGTTTGCGTTTGTTATCTTTTCTGTGATTTAATTTTCTTACCTGTAAGTTCCTTATATTTAACTCTAATCATTCTTTGTTTGAGTATTTATGTTGACATATTTTAGATCCTACTATTGATATCATCTCGGGACCAACAGTTCTTTGTTCGAAAGTCCATTCTAAACATTTTGAACTATCAGCTTGACTGTTGCTTCCCTGAGATTGCTGATGCGTCTTATGGGGATAAGTTTGCCGACCTTGCGGGGCCAGATGATTTCACAAGGCTGCCATCGGGAGTCTTCTGGTGGCTAATCAATATTCGGCCTAGATATCTGATCTTCCGGCAAGGGAATTCATGTACGATCGAGCCTTACATGCCTAGTCATTTTGCTCGGCAGTTCGGCTATGATCAATTATAAGTCGGCAACCCCAACATCGGCCTCTGCTTCAGTGAAAATTTATTTGAACGTGCTCAGGCGTGGTACTACAGTGTAGCTGGAGGGA
This sequence comes from Agave tequilana, assembly GCA_038442645.1. Lineage (NCBI taxonomy): Eukaryota > Viridiplantae > Streptophyta > Magnoliopsida > Asparagales > Asparagaceae > Agave > Agave tequilana. The sequence continues at coordinate 53,074 of JAVJIF010024567.1, forward strand.
CAAAGGCTGTTTTCAGCTTGCCTCACAAGATGCCCAATTGTTATACCAGTCTCAGTTTCTGCACCTTGTACTCCTGGCTAGTAGGATGCCTGGTTTCGGGATAAATAATTCTTGCATTAAGAGCATTAAGGCATCTTACGAGACCAAGTTAGACTCCAACAAACGTATGTGAGATATGGACGAGTATCACGCAGCCGAGAGGGAAAGAGGAGGGGAAGCAAGGATAGGACCAAGGTCAGTAGCACCTAAGGGGCAACCTGTTAAAAAGAGTCGGCAGGCTGTGTCCAAACGTTCATATGGCTCTGCTTTCAAGGGTGAGCCTATCCCAAAGAAGGCTAGGAGGGAATCAGAGGCTGAAGTTTCGATGCCCAAAGTAGTTCCTCTTGGTATTAAAGAGCAGGGGGAGGAAGAAGAAGAGGAGGAGGAAGTCCCCATCCTTCGCTCCCACAGTCTGTGCAGTAGGGGTCCCGTGATCTTGGAAGAGGGGGAGCTCGCGGGTGAACCTGTCATGGCTGAAGATGTGGAGCGACCTGAAGTAGACTTAGTGGGGAGGGATAATGTTGAGATTCCGGGAGTCTCAACTCAGCCTGGGCCTTCTTCGGTTCATGAGAGAAGGGTGGAGGTGCAATAGCCTGAGTCTCCTAGTGTATTGATGCCCACCTCACGGATTATCGATCCCAGCCCTACTACTGGGGTCCTTAGCGGTAAAGCTTCAATCGCTGAGACCTCCTGTGTTGAGTTGTCGTCTTCCTCGTCTGAAGAACATGAATATTATTCAGGAGAGGAGGTCGATTTTGGCGACGAACCCGCTCTTCCTGACACAAGCAAATTCCTGCACATCTCAGAGGAAGAGATACAGGGATACGACCCTATGACGGCTTCACCGATAGCCAGGATTGCTGCTACTGAAGGTATTTTCTTTATCTTCCTGAACTGGTTTCCCATCAAGTTAGGAATGAGTTCTAACATTTTCTTTTGACTTTCTTCTGTAGGGTTGGCTGTCAGTAGTGAAGCCATAATTTCTTCTCATCTTGAGGAGATGATCTAAGAGCTGGCCCAGCAGGAGGGCCTTGAGGCTCCCACTACCGAGATGCCTCATGAGGGTGCAACCGCCAAGGTTGAGGAGCCCTTATCCCCAAATGGCTTATCCCGGGATTTGTCATCTTCAGATCCTCAACTTGGCAAGAGAATATTGACGTGTTGCATACTCTCATCATTACCACTAACATTTAATGTTGTGGTTTGTAGAGAGCACTGGGGTAGCTCAAGTAGAGAAATCTGCGGCAAGCATTGGCGCAGAAGATAGCACAGTTCAAACTTCGGCCGGGAAACCTAGTGCCGTAGAGTTTGATGTTGCTTCTGTTGCAGTGGAAGCTACTACAATAATAACTATCCCGGAGATATTGATGACTACCTCAGTATCTGACGAACATATTGTCGGCCTCACCCCTGTGCAAGTTGAACTGGCTCCCGTCTCTTATCTTGTCATGGAAAGGGGGTCCGAGAGTACATCAGTAGGGTTATCTCTAGCTAACAATATCATGAAAGAGCCAGCATGTTAAATGGTGCAACAATTTTTTGCTTCCATGAGGTCCTGTATTGATCTGATCCTTTCCGGAGGCAGTTCTTTCGAATTTGCCTGGATACTTCTCGAAAATCAGATCGAGAACATCGGTCACACTGGAAGTCTTTCGCAAGCTAGGGCATCCCTGATGCTGGTTGAACAGCTGGGGAGCCATCTGAAGGAGCTTGAGACTCTGGAGAATGCTGGCTCAATGGATGAGGCTCGGTTGGTACTGAGTAAGCTTCTTGCCACTTAAGAACATGAGTGAAAAGAGATAGAGGAGCAAATAGCTGAAGAAGCCCACCATCTTCAGTGCTCCCAAGCTGACCACCAAAGACTGATTGGCGATTCAAAGGAATCTGAAATAGTTATCCAGAGTGCAGAGCAAGTTATCACCACTGCTCGGATTACTATTACCAAGGCGCAAGCCTTGATTGAGGCCAATGAGCAGAAACTTGTTGCTGCTAGAAAAAGGTTAGAAGAGCTGAAAACTGTCAGGATACAGATTCAAGAAAACCTTACTGTTCATTCCTCCAAGTTGGAGTCTCTTCAGGCGCAACTGGCTACGAAGAGTTTTCTGTCCAAGGATGAGTTGCGAGTCCAAGCTCTGATGGAAGTTGAAAGGGTGCGTTAGCTCGAGATGCATCGCCTCTGGAACAAATCCGTTCTTTAAGGAATCAGGATTATTATCCTTCTCCTTTTTGTAACATTCTTTTTATTAAATAAGAGTGTTTGTATTACTTTTTATTATTTTCAAGTCAAATAATAAAAATTATCCATTTTTTTCTCACTTTTATCTTTTTGGACTCTTTGATGTCTGGATGAACTCAGCTTTCATAGTCGTACTCCTTGACTATTTGTGGAAATACAGTCCTTAGTTATTTTGATAGGGTACAACTATGAATAATAAACTCAGACTGTACTGAATTCTTGCGCGAGACGCGACTCTAATCTGCAATGGAGATGAGATTTTGGAAGACGCGACTCTGACTCGTTAATGGAGACGCAGCTCAGGTTCATCAAGGAAGACGCGCGAACCTTCCTTTTTGTTAAGGATACAGCCCTGGCTTAAAACAAAACGCGCGATTCCGAGACGCGAATTTGCATTTTTTTTAATAAAGGAGATGCGACCTTTATGCTTATGAAAGAACGCAGGTCCATGGACGCAGCCCTTGATTCTATCAGGATGCGGACTTCAGGACGCAGTAGAGACGCGATTTTGGGCTCCTCAGGACTAACGCGCGGGGCTCAACTAGTTGATGAGGACGCGGCTCTGACTTAATAGAGACGCGGCTTTGGTCCTTTGAGAGGGCACAAACTCGATAAAGGAGACACAGCCCTCAGGTTCATGAAAAGATTCGGGCTTCAAGGCGCAACCTTCGACTCTTGTGAATTGGTGTGAACTCAAGATGCAACTCGGAATAGTAGTGGATGGTGGACCCAACTTGTGGAGGAGACGCGGTTCTGAACCATTTCAGGAGATGCGGTTATGGCTTCTTAAATAGGAATGAAAGGAACGCAGCCCTTAGGTTTATGAAAGGACGTGACCTCTGAGTCTGCGCCCGGCTCAGCCTCCTAAGAGTCATATGCAACCCGCCTTAAAGATCTTGTTAGATCTTTAAATGCCAAGTCGGCGTTGACGATTGGGGACTTGTGTTTTTCGTTGTTTCCTGAAGTGGCAATCCACGCGTCAGTTCCTCATTGGACTTTGATATTCGTGCAGGAATTAAGGCTGATGGCTTTGATTTTTATGCCATTAAGTGTAAGCTTTATGGCTTGCCTATAAATAGGACTCATCCCCTTAATAGCCCATTATCTAGGCTATTTCCCTTTGAGAGCATGCACTCTAAAGGTCTTCGTCTTGATTTGTCCTTCTTCCCTTTAAGGGGATATGTTCCAATGAATAGCAAGAACTCAAAACTTCCATGATTTCCTTTAATCTTTTTCAAAGAGTATCACTGTCAAGTGATTTCAAGATCAAAAAACATCGCCTTAAGTGATTTTACCGGTCGCGCCTTGATGCATAAAGTTCAACTTTTAGAGAGTTCTTCCCCGGGTAGGAACCACTTGTCGTCATGAAATACTCAGTCCCACTGAGTATCTATTTTCTTGTCCCTTGAAGAGATTCAATCTCTTGATCTTCTCTTGAAATTTGACTGATGCGCCCGTATTCGAAAGTCGCGTCTTTTAGACTTCTTGATGAAGCGCGAGTTGACTGACTTTGAACTCTAACTCAAAAATCCTTTGAATGTGAGTGTGATGAACTCTGTACTTGGATCTTAAGACGCGAGCTTTGTATACGAAGCCCGCGTTTGAGGTTCTTGACTTAAAGAATTTTAATTCTTTTGAGATCTCTGGACTTAAATGTGGCAACCCTATTTTTCATACACGGGTGCAGCGACCTCTGCATCTAGGTTACCTCGCGTCTTTTATCTCAGACGTGAGTCTCAAACCAGACTGCGTTCAGACCTACAATGATCAACTCTGCGTTTGAAGTTCACAGCGTCAACTGCGTCTGTCCTTCAGCTTTTACCTTTCTGCCTTAACAGAATTTTAACTCTTTAGTTTCTTGCTTCTTGCAGGTTCTGACAGCTTCAGTCAGTCTTACGCATCTTCACTTGGCTCTTGGGAGAATATTTCGTCCAACAAGCTGTTCGATTGGCGAGCGCTTGGGAAATCAAAGCTCCTGTTCATAGGCGAGGAGGATTCGCGTGGTTAATAACATCCGTCAAGACCTTATTGGACATGACGCACTAGCAATGCCCCAGGTTTGTCATGGTCACAGTGGGTTTGTTGGTGGGTATGGTCCTCTTGTAAGTCACGGGAAAGAGGACGTCACCTGCAAGGTCTCGGATCCTTCCTTCACCAATCCTACTGCCAGAAGTGACATCGAGGAAAAACCCATGCTCATTAGATGACTTTCTGGTGGTGAAGATGTTCATCAACGAAGGATTACAGCCCACGCCAGTTGGTCAGGTGGAATTTGAATGTTCTTCTACATTTTACCTCGAGAAACACAACTGTTCTCGGCGAGCGGTGAGCTTCTTCAATGTTTACATCATGCATCATGATGTGACCAGCATCCGATCGTCTCAACAGTGATCATCCGTGACACGATTTAGTGGGAGAAGAGAAGAACCTTTCTTTGGTGCTCTTCCAAACATCTTGTATTTGGAATGGTGTAGGTATCTTGAGGAGTGAGTGCAAACTTTCGTTGAGAGAGAGGGACTTCTTTATACTCCTTTATTGTAACATTCAATCTTATTTTGTATAGAGAGCGTCTTGTATCACTTTCATATGTTTGAATATTAATAAAAGTGACACTTTTTTTGGTCTTCTTATATATCTTGAAATTCTTTTTTTTTGAAAATCAGACACGTAGAAGTATAAATTGTTGACTTGCTAGAAATGTGATAATTAACTTAACAAGTCAAAGTTGGGAAAATTCTATTTCGGGAATTCAAGATTACTGTCAAAGGTATGATATTAACTTGACAGGAATTTGGATCAGAGGTGTGATATTAACTTGACTCAACGGGAATTTCAGTTTCATTTGAGAAGACTGAAAACATCACTGTCACAGGTGTAATGTTAAACTTGATAGTGAAGGTAATGCTAGAGGTGTAATTTTGAACTTGGCATTGGTCATCTCGACTTAGGGAAGTTCGAGGGAAAGTCATTGCCATAGGTGTATTGTTGAACTTAGCAATGAACTGGACGCTGGAGGTGTGATGTTATACTTAGCATCACTCATCTCAGCTTCGATATAGAAGTCTGAGGGAAAGTGACTGTCAGAGGTTTAATATTGAACTTGGCAGCAACTTAATCACTGTTAGAGGTGTAGTGTTAAACTTAGCAATAATTTGTCAGAGGTGTGTGTTGGAACATGTTTTGATGAAGACATTTGTGAAGCATTTCATTTGGAGCTCTTTACACGACTATTTCAAGAGTTCTTCATGATCAAAGAGAGTTGATAAGATATATTTTGTAATTGTGAAATAGCATGTCAAAAGCATTGATGCACACACACATATCTTTGATACATAGTAGACTTATAGTCCCTTATAGTCGACTAATACCTTATGTAGTCGACTTGACCAAAGCCATAGTTGACTAATCCTGTGTCTCACTTGATACCAACTCTCTGTTTGTCCATTAGTCGACTTGACAGAATATATAGTCGACTAATAAACCCTTGTAGTCGACTAACCCATTTCCCCTAGTCGACTAATCATTGACCTCGTCGACTTATAAAGTAGTTGCAGTCGACTTGGTTCAGTTATCCAGAAACCTGTCACTTGAGCTTATCTTGACCTAGTCGACTTATACTCAATACTAGTCGACTAATCTTTTGAAATTTGCCTAGACTAGTCGACTAACTCATAAGGCAAGTCGACTATAGGCAGTTTCTGACTGTTGGACAGTTTCTGTTATCTGGTATTTTTTGCAACTTCCTCAACGTTTGAACTTTTGAATTGCACCTAATAACTACCCTAACTAACCCTAGAGTGCAGCTATACATAGGGTTGTTAATCTAAGGCAAAATACCAATTCTAATCTTCAGTTTTCTGACCATAAAATTCTGCCAATATTCTGGTTTTCCTGAAAACTGTTCCCACTTCAGTTCTTCACCAAAATCCTACTCTCTAGTGAAGTTCTCTGAAGTTTCTCCTACACTAGCCCTTGTCCACGTTCACATATTGTACCAAGGCTTATAGGAAGTGTTGTAATCCTCAAAGAAATCATTGTACACAGGTGTCTTCTTGGTGTAGAAGAAAGTTGTACAAGGTGGTGTTTGTTCTCTTGGTTGTAAGAGAAGGTGTACACATTTGGCAAGGGGATTTGCCAGTGGTGTGCATGGTGTTTGATTTTGGGTGTACAAAGTCAAAGATAAAGGAAAATCTCAAGCGGGTGGCTTGGGGACTGGATGTAGGTCACGAGGACCGAACCAGGATAAATCTCTCGTGTTTGCATTTGTCTAACTTTTCTGAGATTTACTTTTCTTTTATTGCAAGTTATTTATTTTATTTAACTTTAATTCTTCTTTGTTTAGTATATGTGTTGACTTCGTATTTTAGATCCACAAGTGATATCAAAGCAGATTCAACAATTGGTGTCATATCGG